>WSXT02199273.1:0-18906 GCA_011762715.2 Neuroterus valhalla
CTTTCATTTTTAACTCGTTAACATTTTCCAAAGTCTTTCTGGTAACAAACCGGTTTACTTTTCTGGAAACGATTCTGTGTTAGCTTTTAAATTTAGCAAGCCATGCTTGAGAAGCGCGGAAGCGGAAATCTCCATCGCCAATTTCTTTTTGTGCTTGAATGCCCACCTGCGTATGTCTTTATCATGAACAATTAGTCCGTTATCAACTGCTTTTTTGAAATTTTCTAATGCAGTGTCACATATTCTAGCAACTTTTTCTCTATAAGTACCGCCTTTATGGGGATAATGGAGCCAACGTCTTAATTGTTCTACTGAAAGAACTTTTCTGAATTTTTGCTGAACACTCTCAAGACTTAAATTTTTCTTCTTTCCACTTTTCCAATACTCGACTGCTCTTAATTTATAGTCGTATGATACTTCTTCCTCATCTCTTGTGCATCTATCCGTAAGTGAAAAATGCGGATCAAGAATATGGTGTTGAACATCATCCTCAATGATTTGTGCATCTAAATTTTTAAAAGGTTCTTGGAAATCTGAAGACTCTTCAATCATCATCTCCACCCCGTTGAATTCTTTCATGGCATCCAACAAAATTTCTTCGAAATATTCTTTCAATTTAATTTCCTCCATGTTTATTGGAGTTTCTTTTATATTCAATGTATGGAATGTAGAAAGCAGTAAATTTATAACATTCAAAGGATTCACATTCATTTTCAGACCTGTAGAAAGTTTGAAAAGTTTTGTTCAAAAGAAACATTGAATGTTAAAATATAAGTAAAAAATTTAACTTGAATTGTAAGACGTTCACATTTGAACACGTTCAAACAATTTATATATTTTTCAATAAGAAGTTACAAAAAATTCGGAAACCCCAAATGGCCCAAGGCAGGGCACTGCGTCCTAGTCAGATTTTTCGTGTATAATATCAAAACTGAAAAGTTTATTGGGTAACTTACCGTTCTGTTGGGTGATGTTTGGTTTATCCTAGCGATTCCCGTGAATTTCGTCGGTCTTTGCTTCTTCAAATTAGGCAAAGTATCAGTGATGTAAACTCGACTTCACTAAACTAATTTTCAATGAATTAGGTCAGAGTAAAAGCGTTGAAAACTATACTGACAATGCATCTCCTTTCGGATTCTGATGTGAGGTATATATATTGCAAGTTATCGTACAAGATTCAAGTCATAGCTGTTTTTTCCAATGTAATCTTTGAACGGAACAGTTTTTATCTTTGTTTGAATCACCTTTTTTTGTTGCAAGAGAAAATTTATCATAGAATGCACACTAATACACGGAGAGAAAGGCTATTCTATTATTGTACATTCTACGATAAATTTTATCTTGCGAAAAAAACAAGGTGATTCATTTACCACGGATCGCGTTATAACTGATATTAAATGAACTTTCAAAATAATGCGTACAAGATTTAATTAGAAAGGTTATTAATGCAGAACAATTTGAGGGTAGTTACCCTCTTCAATGCTGTTTTTCCTCTTAAGAGTACCCAAATACCCCCGTGTAATTTTTTTATTCATGTTGGATGGACTCCATTTTACTTCCATCGTTATAAAACGAATTTTCTAATTTCTTTATGTATGAAAAGTATATATTATCATAGATACAAGATGAAAAGTATTTAGGGGTAGCTACCCCTAATCATTAAAAAAATTTTTTTTTTGGCGAAACAGGTAAACTTTATTTTCGTCTCAACTGCGAAATATATATTTCTAAATTTTTTCTATTTGATCAACAAATTTCCAGCACAACTTTAATAATATGTAGGTGTGGTTCACCCCCTCAATCTATATGTATGTATTTTTTTCAAATTACGTTATTCATCTTCCATCACGAGGAAACTTTTCTAGCAGGTTTAATCTAAATTCATTTAGTTTTTATACACAATACTATACGATCGACACTTGCGACCCCTATTTTCGAGGGGCTGTTTCACCCCCTTAAAGTGTTTTTCCGCAGATAAAAGAAAGTACGTGTCGCTTAGTTTTTCGAGTACTCCAACATATTTAAGGGAACATCCAATCGGCGAGGGAAACCTGAAAGACTTTCCTTGTTAGAGCATCAAAATAAGGGCTCAGTTTTTGCTCCTCCTTTAACGCTCCACATTCTACCTCCCTGTTAAAAATGGAATTGTTTGCATAATCATACAACAAAAAGTTATTAGTGAGCAATCGAAACAACATGAATAATTTATCGAATGAATGAACGTACAAAAGAGTTCCGGTATTTTCATTTGCCATTATATTCCATGTTTTTTTATGAAACTTGAAATGAAAATTGCTATTTGTTGTTACAGGAAGATGCAAAATAATATGAAATATGTTCAGAATATCACAGTGTCCTTGCTTAGCTTAGCTTCTGTAAGTATAAATATCGAAATACATGTAACATTAATTCGCTTGCGTGTTTTATGCACAGTTTGTTTACTATGTTTTGATTCTTCTTGATTTTCTTTGGACTCCTGCGAGAAAATTTTTTTTTTAATTCGCCATTAGTGACTCCTTCGTCGGTAACGATCGTTTGCAGAAGCTCATTTTCCTTATCCATGAAAGAAAGTCTTGCAATTTAGAGATTGAGAAGTCACTGATGAACATATAAAATTCTCAACTAAATATCCAGTGGTAACAAACAACATTGCTAACATATAAGAATATGAGTCAAAAATTATACATTAAATTAGAGACTCTAATGCTATGTTCTCTAATGAACTATAATGTGCCAAGCTAGTTAGTATATTCAAAACATCTTCATCTCCAGAAATCAGAAGTCTGAATAATATTTCGCGAAAAGCTGTATCAATATTGAGGGCATCACAGAGAAGATTGGAAAACAGAAATGGTCAACAAGAATGTAGAGGTAGCATGGATAATACTGGGGGCTGGTATCTTCAATAGTGCATCGGAAGTACATGGTACTGCTACTGTAGGAAGAAAGTCTGGTGATGCTTGGTGGCATGACGAAATACGCGTAGTAGTTCACGAGAAAAAAGACATTATTTCCGTAATCAAAAAACTAAAGAATGGAGAAGCTGCTGGAAGATATTTGTTTGAGTAGCTGTGAAAATTCATGAATATGGGTACTGTGAACAGCGAAGTTCCAATTGATTGAAGAAAGGCGCTACTCGTCCCAAACTACAAGAAAAAGGGTAATCAGAGTGACTGCAATAATTAGAGAGCGATTAGCCTACTGAGTACTGTGAGTAAAATATTTACCAAAATACGTATTAATAAACTCATAGGAATAAAAAAAGGAAGGATCTAAAAAGTTCGATGCGGATTCATGCCAGAAGAATCGGACCTATAACTTGAGACAGATCACAGGAGAAAGAATACAAGTAAATAAAAAGGTTTCTGTGCATTTATAGATCTGCAAAAAGCTTCCGATATGGTGGATAGAGCTGAAATTTGAAAGGTCTTAAAAATATGGAGTAACTAGGTGGCCTTTGAAAGCAGTACAAGCAATATACAATAGCAGTAAAGCAAGGATTCGTTATGTCCTCTTGGATGTTTAATAAACACATGAACGAATGCCTGAGAATGTCTCTCTTTGTGGCATTGACTCCGCAGATGACAAGAACGGGACGGCAGAACTAACCGACGATTGGCAGGAGATGAAGAGCAGACTGGATATCATCATGAAGAGCATCGGTCCTAAAATAAACGTGAATAGAATAAAAGATATTGTGTTGAAAGTGCAAAAACAATATGGCATATTGCCTCAAATGTAGCGAGGATAGAAAAAGTTGATGGTTCCATGTCTTATGTGGTTGCACCAACTGTGCTGTATGAAATCGAGACCTGGATCTTTAAAAAAAGGACAAGAGCAAAGTCGACGCGATCGGTCAAGAGTAAGAGAAATTTACTGAGACGGTTCGGTCATATTTGGAGAATGGATGAAGAACGATCAACAAAGCAAGTGCAGTTAGATATAGTGAATGGTAGCATACCCAGATGCAGATCAAAAAAGGAATGGATAACATGTGTAAATGTGAACTCCAAGAAGATAAATACAAAGAGCCGTAGAAACACATGAGATTGTATAAAAAACGCAAGGATGTGAAAGAAGCAAGAGATGTATGCCAGGATATGGGTGTACGGAATTTTGCTTTGTATTGCTTTTATCAGGTCTCACTTCTAATGTTGTCGAAGCAGCCTCGCGTATGTTTATTCTGCCTAACAATTCAACTAGAGTTCCTGTTTGTTGACAATGCTGCGTCTCAAGCAAAGGTCTCAGACTAGAAATAGAGATTGAAAATGGGATCAGGATTTAATCTGTTCGCAAAAAACTTGCAAAGAATTCTAAGACGGATCTAATACCTACACTTCTTTTCTTCTCTCTAACATCCCTCAGTCAAACTTTGCTATGTAAGAATCCAATTCCCAACAAAATGCCTTGGACATATTGGGCTGTAACGATGTTAAGCCCGAGATGAAAATGAGCTTCCTGATTTTGTCAAATTCCTCTGCCGATGGTTTTCTGACGTTGTCGTATCAGTAGCGCTTGAGCTATCCTCTAACGACTTTGATGGCTATGTTGGTGGCAGCATCGCTACTGTTAGAGTACTCATACCAGTTAGATAGAAAACAAGAAAGGAAGGGACTAAGATTAACAACAAACAAACCCAACTATGATGGAGGGTTTAATAAATATTTTGAACGCTGATCACTTTCTAAGGATCGCCGCGCCAGGGCGCTCCTAGAGCTACCGCTAGGGGCCACAGCATGCGGGACAGTGGTTATGCTGAGTTGCGTGATGGTCAGACGGATCTTACCAATCAACAATCTGACCAGCAGGGACATCTGCGGAACGCGAGAAACAGTGTAACATCAGCTGTGTCTGCTAAGGATGCTTTGGCTAGCTCAAACGATTTGCAGGCAACCACCTCAACAGGATTGAGGTGGGAGAGCGTCAACTGAAATAAATCAATGGATGAAGAATTGATGCGTCTCTTCTATCGAAGCGCGAAATTTGGGACTGAGCACAGGAAGGGCTATAGTTTGAGGACAAAGTTTGCAGGGATGTATACCTATATACAGAGAGTTTCAGTAAAGGATCTCATCACTAAGGTCAGGGACATCCGCAATAATCTTCTTATCTCAGAAGACCGAGCAATAGAGATTCGTCGAGAGGTAAAAATGGCGGAAAAAACGCCGACAATGAACATCATAGTCCGGTCAAATGAGACCAAAAAATGGGTGAAGTGGTACATAAATTCTCATCAATCTGAAAATGGGTAGAATTGTTTAAAACATAATTAAAAACATCATATCAAAACTCCCCATCGTTCCGGTACGAGCAAAAAAATTGACATGAGGTCAAAGGTAAAAAAAACGGGTTTTTCGCGATTTTCTTCAAAACGATAAGTTTTATCGCAAAATTAGTTCTGACCAAAATTGTAGATCATTATATTATCTATAAAAAAGGTATCAATAACTTTTTTCATGAAATCTACCGTTTCTGAGATATAACGATTCAGAAAGTTGTAAGCGTCATTGTATGCACAAGTTACCACGCCACCTCTGAGGTAGTGTACCTAGCGCGTTTTTTTAAAAGTGGTTTCCGCAGTAGGCCTATTACACAGGTCTGTTGTGATTGTATTCAAATAAAAACTATTGCATACTAAGATTTCCTTACATTTTTTTAGTAAGATATTTTTTTTTGCATATAAGGTAGTAGGATTGAAATTGTTAAAAGCGATGGAAATTGAAACACAGTAAAAAAATTAATCCGTCCGATTCGTAATCTTCAATAACTCCTTGCTGATCTTCTTCTTCTTCTTCTTCTTGATGTTCTTCATCCCGGCTGTGTGTAGATTGCGTCAATAACGATATATCCTCTTCGTCAGTGTCAAAAGCATCCTCTGCTGTTGGTAGTTCAACATGAGAACATGACTGGCCTTGAGAATTCGTGCATGCACGAGAACAAAACAGTTCAACTTTTTTGCAACCATATTTAGCACTGCATCCTTTTTTACAGTTGCAAAAAATTTTGTTCAGCAGTTTTTCCGGTGCAGGTGAAAGCAAAGTTTTTATTGGTTCTCATGTGTCATCGACCAACTTCCAACCTTAATCTTTCGGGTCTAGCTGATAACCAAGCCACGCTTGAACTTGGTTATATACCCGAAAAAGATGTTGATGAGCAGTGACTGATGTTGGAGGAAGACAAGCTAATTGCACTTGTTTTTAATTCCGAATATTTTTTAACGAAACATGCATATCGATGCTTATCCAAGCAGGTAGTTTTGTCAGGAGCTCCGTACGTACAAAGAAGAAAGTGAATTCCGTTGGTGATAACTTCTTGTGGAGTTGAAATACTTCTTTTGTAAACTTCAGCACATTGAACAAAATCTTGTTTTTCAAACATTTTAAACACTGTTGTTTTACCTCTCTTGTAAAATGCAGATGTCGTATCACAGCCTGTTATTGCGTGTAAAAAAAGTACATGATTTTGACACTTTGCAAATGTTGATAAACTTTTTGATGAATATATTGCTGATTGATTTTGAGCTTTTCCTGGTTTTAAGAAGAAGATAGTATTTTCAGATGGAGTTCGAGCAGTCAGTAATACGAGTAAGTCTACATCTTCACTAACAAGAATAGTTGTATTTATCAAATTAAATTGCTCTATTGCTGTTTCAATAATTAGTACATCGGCGTCATTTTCAACTTGTTTTACCAATATATTTTCAGCAGTGAACTTCTCTTTCAACATTGAAATAAACAACAAATACTTACAACACAACTTCACTGCGGAGTGACACTTAAGACTAACGTTATTGTATACGATCACACGCACACAATTGTACATATGTTGATTCAGATTACACTAGTGTAAACATTAAGGGACTGGGTTTCATGTGACCTGATATTCTCATAGTGTTACTTATGTATATTTTATATTTTAAACATAAGTTGAAATCACCAATAGAAACTATTTTTACTCATATTAGAGCTACAGAGGTATGATGGCCCATTCCGGTTCGACGGAGACCTAGGAAGGAACATCTTTGAATAATTCAATGAAGGTATTCAATGAATTATTATAAACTTCAAACACAAGTTCCAATTGCAAATGAGTAAAATAAATATTTATTTAAGATTCGGAGCGGCAATCGCAATGCACATTGACCCAGACACAATCTATTTAACTTCAATTATTTAAGAAATTTCGATTAAAAACGTTTTCCACACAACATACAACACAAATAAATTTCTTTCAATCAAAGCATTCGGCCTACCTCAGCAATACAAGAATTATAAAATGCTCGTCATACGGTGGAAAACCAACCCCACGATTTCCTCCTGTTCCAATGATGATGCTCTCAATGTAACGTGGATGGCTTTCTGATGAAGATGTTCAATTTAGCCGCGGCTTCCAAATTCCTCTTTGGTATCTCCCAAAACCCGTAGATTTGAATAACGGGCATCCCCGGAAATCAAGTCAGGAACTGGACTTCCACAAGTTCAAATACTGCACACAAACGACATTAAAAAAACATTTAGTCTTTGTTTAAAAAAAGAGACATGATGGACACAGTTTTAAAAACAACCTGTTACCCCGGGCTTACCGGTCGATCTGCTGATTTCGGTTTCGTCCTCGTCCTTCGTTCCCCTCTTATGAGAACTCATTATCAAATGGGTCTTTACATCAGAATCAGGTGTGTAACTATAATGATTCAGACCCTTCCTCCAGGATCGCAGGAACGGTAGCTTTCATGAAAAAAGTTATTGATACCTTTCTTATAGATAATTTAATGATCTACAATTTTTGTCCGAAGTAATTTTGCAATAAAACTTATCGTTTTGGAGAAAATCACGAAAAACCCATTTTTTTTACCTTTGACCTCTTGTAAATTTTTTTGCTCGTACCGGAACGATGGGAGTTTTGATATGTTGTTTTTAATTACGATTTGAACAATTCTATCGATTTTCAGTTTGATGGCAATTTATGTAGCACCAAATGTTTAATTTGACCGGACTATCAGTTGAATTAGGCTGTACAGGATCAAGCCAAAACCGATGTTGCAACACAACGTCATCACATTATTGATGTTCCTGTGCAAGCTCTTGATGCTCCAGTATCATCGCATCTTCCAGAAGCAGAAGACGAGTTCAAACAGAGGCGGTAATGGAGATTCAGGGACCGTGAAGGCGATTGGAATAGACATCCCATATGAGCAGAGATGTTATGTATCCCTTTTTCATGGCACAAAATAGTGGGCTCAGTATCTGTTGACAGATTGCTCTCGGAGGTTGAAATAGCCACTTTCAAAATGGAGGTAAAACACCAGTTTCCTATAAATGTAATCACCATAGGAGATGTGGATAATAGAGGTGCAATCGAAGCTGACGGCAAAGATGATAGGGATAATGAAGAACAAGTACTAGGTCCACCAGAACCACATCCATTTATCAATGTTGACGTTGATGTAAGCAGCGCGATCCCAGAAAAACTGCAGCCCCTTGAAGGGAATTCCAGTCCAGCTTTATTGAAATTCAGGGATTGGGAACTAACGAGAAGGCATTCTCGTAAAGCATTCTCTCGGTATTGCCGAAGATGATCATCACGAACGATCTGCATGCACTGATGCAGCAGCAAAGTAAAGAGCAAAGTAAGGAGCAGATCGGGCCGATCAACCCAACGCAAGAAGGGAAAAAGAACCAGAAAGCTTTAAGGGACAACTCTTCCGAGTCTACTCAGAGTGGACTAGTGACCCCCAAGCATAGTCCCTTGGACATGAAGCATCTTATTGGGTGGTAACAGCTTCTTCTGTAGAGCCCTACAGTTCAGGGTGGGTTTCAAACCGCCGAAGCCTCGGTAAAAGAACACAGAAGAATTTACATCGGTACCGGCACATGGATCGAACCCCAGATCTCCTGCGCAGGAGCCTGATGCGCTTCCACTTGAGCCACCGAGGTTCTTATCCAATTTTCTTTGTAATCATTGAATATTTTGTTAAGAATGTTATATTCATCATGGAACCTCCACTTCGAATTATTGTTACGACACTGGTTCGTCTATCATCGTCAACGTATATCTCTCCCATGCTTCTCCTTTCTAGATACCGAGCACGAAAATGGAGCTTATTCTTGATTTATATTTTTATTTTTAAACTGATTTCATTTATATTACTCATCAAAAGTTTACCATGGATAAAGTGACGCATAATAATGTATTACTTAAGAATCTTTGAAGCCTTCAAATATAATACTAGTAACGCACTTACATTTTATTTTCATAATCCCACTTATCAGTACGTCAATATTTTTAAAGACTTTAAAACAAATTAATGTGATTCTAACCGTTTTTCAATTTGATCCAAATTTACAGTTATCTGATTCCGAGAATTCGAAAATGGGGAAGAGGTGTGTTTCATATTAAAATTTTGACCAGATTTCGAATAAATATTGCTTCCTGATGAGGAGAATTTTGAAACGTCGAATGTTGTTGAATTGAACTACCTATTACAATGAGAGATTGAAAAATAGGACTAGCAAAGTTTAAGCGAATTATCTTCCCAAGAAAATAAGCTCTCGTTGAAGGAGTCTTATCATTCAGTCAATAATAATAAATAGAGCGATAAAACATGGATAAGAATGTAAAACAAACTAGAAGCTTTAATAACCTACAAGGTGACGACTATATCTACTAAGGCTCTAGAATAATCATTAGGTACACCTTCAACCATATTTTTGATTAACGCCTGAATCTGTATTCCCTTTTCTTGATGGAAATGGGGATCGTTTATACTCTAGGTTTCACCTTTGTAATCATCGCCAATTTATTTGGTAAATATAAAACTATTATGAAACATCTATAATTTCACGTACCTTTTTCCTTGTATTCCTTTCCTCTTATTTCCCTCGAGAAATATATCTTTATCTCTTCTAAACTTCTTCTTTCCTCATTTGAGTCATAATATTCCCCCTTCATACATACTTATCGGGATTTCCTGCTCACTGTTTTAGTTTTAATGAATACAGTATGTAACTGAGTATTCTGATTGAGTTCATAATAAATACCATTATTCTTTCGGATCAAATTCAATCCTCCCTCTCTTGTTGCAGGGATAAGTTCAGAGTTCGATTGTTTACCCAATGGCGAGCCTATTCCTGGTATTCCAGGTAGCGGAACATTTTCTCCTGATAGACAAAATTTTCCTGAATGGTATTCTCCTCCTGCCGAGCCTTTTCTCCGATCAAGGACGAAGTCTCCACCTGTAAGATCTCCACCTGCAAAGTCTCCTCCTGGAAGGTCTCTTCGTCGAAGGTCTCCTCCTGAAAGGTCTCCTCCTCGAAGGTCTCCTCCTGGAAGGTTTCCTCCTGCAAGTCAACCTCCCGCAACGCGTCCTACGAGGCATCCCCTTACGAGGCTTCCTCCTTCTGCAAGGACTGATCGACTTCCTCCTACCAAGCTTCCTTCTCCTGACGGATTAGGATGTGGAATGGAACAACTAAGATTCATTCGACTCACTCCCATTAGGAATCAGCAACGAACATTTGAACTTGAAAGATATACTTTTCCTGTCGAAAAACGAATAAAATCTAGAAATAAGACAGAAACCTTCGAGCCTGTCTCGACCCATGAACAAATTGTATTGACAACATGCGATGGCGACGTCTATGCAATATTGGAGAGTGAGCGTGTTCTGAACGGAATATATAAATCTATAAAAAGCGTTTGGCGACGCGTGAAAATAAACATGCACAGCGGCATTATTAGCGTATTAACTTCAGGTGAAATCGAAGAAGTCCCAGTTGGTGGCCGTAATTATATTGTGGTTAATTTCGATGTAGAGAACGTTAACCCTTGTCTGAATCACACTCCTGAACATCATTAATATAATCAAGATAATGCTAAATCCAAAAAAAATAGTGTTTGTAATTCAAAGAAGTCCTTTGCATTCCGAACGATGATAAATAAGGCCACCCTTATCAGAAAAGTTGGTCGGTCCAACAACCTGCGGGCAGTAATAACCCGAAGGAAAAAATCTACTTTCGCAAGGTGTTCCATATAGAATTTCATTCCATTTTTGACCGTGACTACTTTTCGACCACTTAACTTATGGCCCTGTAATGCAAAATGATTTTCTCAATTAAAATATTGATGAGAGAATTTTAACAGGAGTTCGAGAAGTGACATTTCCAGAAATGTCCTTAAAAAGTGCAGAAGTCTATGGGAAGGAAATAAAAGGAAACCTATCCTTTTGCGCTGTTTGAAATATCTACATTGAGTGTCAGTGCATTATGTGCATCTTTCGAAAGCATTATTCATGATGAAGCTTTTGCAGCTTCAGCAAACATTCTTATTCACATACAGCCCAACTTCAGCAAGGGATGGCTGACAGTTACGTTTCTTTGCGTCGATTGTAATGTATTCTTCATTACATTGTCAAAAGCCGAAGATTATTTCGAATATCGAAAAATAATTGTTCAATATTTTATACGGTTTGGTAATGTCTCCGTCGTTGACACTGATGTAGAAAAATGGCAATGTGAAAATAAATTTTATTTATCTACAAGCTATTTCTACTTGAATGATGAGTACCTTATTTCTTTATCTTATAAACTTTTTGCTCCATTTATCACACCAATTTCAGTAATGTTCTATCTTAACTCTGAAGAATGATGAAGGAAATGTTTCGCCAAAATTTAAACGACATTTTGCGAACAATGTTTCTACAACGTTCCACAGAACTATCAACTGAACTTTAGAGGCAATATTTTTGAAACATACCAAGAACCTTTCCTAGACACATATATAAAACGAGCGCACTCCAATAATGTTTTAGAACGTTGCTGGAATATTCAGGACAAATAGTCCATCGGGCGAAAATTTACATATTCCTTGAATGTTGCTAAAATATTCATAAGAAATGTTTCCAATGTTCCCATTCAATATTTCAGTAATTTTCCTGCAAGATTGAATTATTTTGAAGGAAAATTCCAAAATTTGGTGTAGAATGATTTCTCCTTTTAAACATTCATATTTTCGAGCCTAAATCTGACCATCTTAGTTCTAATGTGCCAAGTCCTGGCAGGAGAATGGAGCGTATTTGGCAATGCATACCTAGAGGAAATGGTAATTTATTTCCAGTATCAGGCATTTATTGCATCTGGTTCTCGTGCAATCCTTTTTCGGAGTTTGTTATTGGATAATGGATTAGATTTCAAACTTCCAATCATATAAGTTGACTCCTTAAGATCTCCGGCATTTTCAAACAGCTAAGGCAGCTTTCCAAAAGCCCGCTACCCTCAGTCGCCCTCATCCTGAACTAAGATCGATTCTTAAAACCGACACAAGCGTTCGCTAAATGGGAACTGTGTTGATGCAGGAAAAACCTCGCGAGCGCCAAATTTTCACCCACATAGGCCCGTTATCATTCAAACGTAAGAGAATGCCTCGCGACCGTCTTGACGATCAAACCCTATCCACCGTTCCTAGAAAGTTGACCTTTCACGTTACGCACTGATAGCAAAACCCTCACATGGTTAGAGAAGCAGGATGATACCCACGATAAATTAACACGGTGGGACCTCTTCCTCAGTAGGTTTCCACGTACGGTGTAGCATGTGCCCCGGAAGGACAATGCGCTAGTGATGCCATATCCGGGCACCCAAACCCAGAAGAATTATTGCCCAGCAAGCTAAACCTCGAGCCATGTTACCCCCAACGGTTTTGACTACCCGAGTCAACGGATCAACGACGAATATCATGGCGCAGAAGAGACAGTTTGTTCGGTTCAAGAATATTTCTTTTCTCCTGAAATGGGATTTCTCGTGGTTTCTGACGCCACGAGAATCAACAAAAAGCTTGAAGAGTAAATCTTCAGTCCCTATGGATACCGACGACGAGTATTGAGTGATAACAGCCCTTGATTTTCCGGCCACGCTTGGGCCGAAGCCAGCCGATGGTGAGATTGTAAGCTGTAGATTACGCCGTTCTACAACACACGCGCGAACCCCACCAAGAGAATGAACTAGGATTTGAAAAAAAAACTTGATTTCCACCTGTTACCATGTAACCAGAAGATCTGGGATCAACACCTGCCCGATTTACTTTTCGCATTACGTAGAAGGATGAACTAGGCCACGGGAAATAAACCCAGACTAGACCCCTCCCAGATCCTGGACCACATTGCTGGCGAAGTGTAATGGATCTAAAAGGACAAGGTAGCACAGAAGGTGCACGGAAACGAAGTGGTACGAGGGCGAGTATGCAAATTGATAAAGAAGACGAAGGCGATGCCTGTTTGACAACGGATCACGAACGTACAGCTAAGGGTTGGCGAGCAGCTACTCCCGACAAACAACACAGCGGGAAGCATCGGCGGCGACAGAGACGAAGGTCCTGTTGAAACTGTCAGCAGGTACACTGAGAGGAAGTTGGCACAGTCAGCGCCACCATGCTACGGATTAGGCGCATTGTGGATACTTACGAAGGCGCTGATAGTACGCTAACGTGCTTGCCCAGCGAGCACGTAAGCACACTTATTGTGTTCCAGTTGGGCATGTTCGCTACAGTGCAGGCGCAGTGGCTGTGCCAACTTCCTCTCAGTGTAGGAGCCGGGTGAGAATAGCACCTACTTATGACAAGCTCCGTCGGCAGCATCGACAAGAACACGAGAACAACGTTGGCGCTAAACAAGCACAGCTCGCAACACCAAACGCGGACGCGTTTTCTCCTCAGCATCAGAGACACTTCGCCTGGGCCTTGCCGAAGGCTCATGACCCGGAGGACCACCTACGAGAGAAATCTAGTAGTACCAGGAGCGCTATTGTTTAGGGCCACGCATCACCGTCGCATACCGTGACACAAGCTCTATCCGTGGAAGGTTGGAATCGTTGTATGCCAGTGGCCTGAACTTTAGTGAACATGGAATTCCTGAGCGAAAACGTCATCATCGCCTGAGCTCACTGTAGGTTTCTTCCTTGACAATGCGTCCCCGGCACGTGATCACGTTGGGCCTTAAAGTCTGTCTGCTTCTTACACGTGCGTGCTATCCTCTCCATCTCGACATATTTCCTGTCCCTCTTTCCTCCACTTTCTTTTTCAGACTTAATGAACAAGCCAAGGAGTTCAACTTGATCACAGCTACGAATCAGTCGCGAGAATTCGGAACACCGTATGACAGTAAATGAAAGTGAATTGAACGAAATTCGTCTTCCATTCTTTCACTGGGTGACTTCACTATCTTTTTAAACCGGAGTGCCTTCTGTGTCGCCTGGTTCTCCTGTTCTTCGACCATTCAGAAGTTAAGTAAGTCCCTCCTTAACATCTCTCTACCTGTCAATATCCTGATATTCCTCAGTTACCACCTATGAGAATATATAAAAATATGAATTTTTCTTGTTGTGATTCCTATCAAATCCCGTCTATGCGACACCGTAGTTTTTTCGCTATTGCCGGTAAGACAGGTGCCGAATAGACAACCTCTTCTTCTTCTCTACTTTTTCCGGTGACTTAAAATAGGTTTGCTGGGATTAACTGCAACTGCCTGACAGTCGCCGGAACCTTCACCAAGCAATGACGAGAGTGGACTCTTACAACGCGGAGCAACGCAAAAAAGCGAACCGGGCACCACCTACTCTATCAGGATCGACGTCTAACTGACATACTCCTGCCCCTTCCCCCCTCTACAACGCATCGGTCATGCTGGCTTTTCTCTTCCTCTCTCGTTTTATTTCCTTTTGGCAAATTGTCCCACACTTGACTTGAAGGCTGCATCTACTCCCCCCTCCCACCATATGTGACGTGATCTGAAGGAAGACCCCTAAGCGGCCAAAAATCGATTCTATGATTTTCGGTGTTTTACGCAGATTCAAACTTGCTCTTCAAGGTGGAAAAGTAAGGGTGGCCGTTTAAGGGTCTTTCTTCGCGTGTTTTCCGCTCGGATAGTTATTCAACATTTTATTGTTGGAACTCAGGAATCCACTTCCACAGATTGGAGACCAACGAAGTATACGAGAAAATGTTGTTTGATGAGTCGAATAGAATTATTCCAACCATAACATTTTATTTTTCTAAGTTTCAAAGTATCGAAAATTCGAAATTCATTTGTAAATTTCAATGAGGTAAGTTATAGAAAAAATTCTTATTGGTAATTTGAGGCAATGAAAGGTTTATTTCAAAAATTGGGTTCAGTCAAGTTAAGGGATAATATTTTCCCAAAGAAAATGAACTTTCGTTAAACAAACCTTATTCATCAAGCGATGAAAATAAAAAGAGTGATGAATCATTTAGAATAATATGAAATAACCCAGACACTTTTATTACCCACGAGATAACGTCTACATCTAATACGAGGTTCTAGAATAATCATTAGTTACACTCTCAACGGAATTCTTAATTAGTATCTGAATCTGTTTTTCCTTTCTTTATAAAAAATAAGGATTGTTTGTAATATGATGTTCACTTTGGTTGTCATCGTCAATTTCATTGGTGAATATGATAATATAATCATGTATTTTCAACTTGAAGCACAATATTCGGCTTTTTAACCATAACAGTTCAAGGTTGAAAATAATATACACGGCTAGCGCGAGTAGTACAAGTTTTCATTACCGACTTTTGAAGGTAATAACTCCATCGAAAATATGGGTAGATTTTGTTCCAGGAAAATTCACGAAAATAGCGTTAAGCATTATGTCGTCTATTTTTATTCATCCTGATTTTCATCCCAGTTAAGTGATTTCCCTCTGATCATTTTCCTTTCGTTTAATTTTTTTGCTCTTTCCTTTGAACTTGCCCTTCCTTCTCGTATTCCTCACGTCTCATTTTCCCCCAAACCATATATTTTTATCTTTTCTAATCTTTCTCTGCCCGAATCCTAATCATAATGTTGCCCTTCAAAACATATTTCTTGGTATTGTATGCAAACTTTTTTGCTTCCCTTCCTTCATCTCTCTGGCACTTCCCTTTTTGCTTTTTAGTCTTCTCCTCCAAAAAACTTTATCATGATCCATATACACTTTTAAACACGTCAATACTCTTCGGACCTACAATCGTCAGGTTTTCCCTGTTTTTCTATATTCCTTCTCCGAAAAACCTTCCTACTCATTGACTCCCGTTCTTATTCCCTCCGAATCCCTTCTTCTGTGCTGCTCCAATTTTGATCTGTATGAGAACAAACTTGATTGATCTCCTGAACTAGAACCTAATGCGTTACATTTTTCTCTCTCTTCTCCTTATCATCTCTCTACCTGTTTCCTGCCTTCACGTCTTCCTCCCATTTCCCAGTTTATTCACTTCCATATCTAATGCCGTGCTCTTTACCTTCAGCCCTGTAGACTTGTTTCTAATTTTTTATTCGTTTTCTCAAGCTTTTCCGTGGATATTCTCAAAGCGTTGTTCGTGTCTAGAGAGTATCTTGATTGAGTGAATTATAAATTTTAATATTATTCCGGAGGAAGTTGAATCCTTTCTTCCTTGTTGCAGAGATAAGTTCGCAGTTCGATTGTTTACCCAATGGCGATCCCATTCCTGTTGGTTCTCGTGACAGAACTTTTTGTTTCTCTCCTGATAGACAACGTTCTCCTGACCAGTATTCTCTTCCTGACGAGGCCCCTGTCCGTTCGAGGACCAAGTCTCCACCTGAAAGATCTCCTGCAAGTCGTCCTCCTGTAAGTCGTCCTCCTGTAAGGCGTCCTCCTGCAAGGCGTCCTCAGACGAGGCGTCCTTCTCCTACAACGATTGTTCGACTTCCTCCAACCAGGCTTCCTTCTCCTGATGGTTTAGGATGTGGAATTGAACAACTAAGATTCATTCGACTTATTCCGATTAGCAATAAGCAACGGACATTCCAATTCGGAAGATTTACTTTTCCAGATGGAGAACGAATCAAATCTAAAAATGAAACGAGTCATTATGCGCCTGTCCCAACCCAGGAACAAATTGTATTGTCAACATCCGATGGTGACATATTCGCAATATTGGAGAGTGAGCGTGTTCTCAATGGAATCTATAAGTCTATCAAAAGTACCTGGCGACGAGTGAAAATAAATATGTTCAGCCGGGCAATTAACGTATTGACTCCAGATGAAATCGAAGAAGTTCCAGTTGGTTGCCGCAATTTAATTCCGGTTTATTTTGATGTAGAAAATATAAACCCTTGTGTTAATCACATTCCTAGACACTATTAACATAATAAAAAAATGTTTAATCCGAACATAATATTATTTTCGCAACGCCTACTTCAAAAATTAACGTTTTCATGCTTCTTAATTGTGCCTAAAAGACTTTTTGACCAGACTATGTACGAACTATTTTCGCCCATAAGCAGTTTGAATATGGCTCACTTCTGGCACAGGAAAAAAAGGTGCGCATGCGTTTATTCGAGCTCAAGTCCCTTAAACACTGGCGTTGTTAACTTCAAAAACTGGTAATGGTATCTTCACGATTTCTCAATTTCCAATCGTTCCTAATCAGAGTCTTTTGATAGTAAAAATCTGTGTATTCCGACGGATATTACACAAGTAGCTGAGAGTTCGTCAGAAAATCTCTTGCCTGAGAAATAACAAAAGCCCCAAACTGCAGCGTACGAGCGACCTATAAAGTGGACCAACTCAAAGAAAACAAAATCGCTGTAGGAAATGTAATGCTGGCGTATATCAATCAACTGGCAGAAACGATAAAACCTTCCATCCTTTGGTCTCAGTATTTAATGTTGATTCAACATCAAGAACCCGTTTTGACGTAACCTGGAAATCTATACAGAAGCTAACTGCTCTTTTGAAACGACAAACCACTGGAATCAGGGCTAGGAAATTTAAAATCTTGTCTTCAAATAACATTGAAAAGTTCGTGAATGAAGCTTTAGACCACGATTATTTAGAATTTAAGGTATAAAATACCCTAAATATATAAAAACTTGTTTATATTTTTCTCTAGGTAATGTAGGACTATCATTATATTATTCGTGGGCTGCTTTGATTATTGTTATAATCAGAGCGTGCAGGCGAGAAGAGCTATCAAATATGTTGTGAATGAAGTCAAAGATTTTGATCATGTCCAGCGGTAGTTGACCGAGGGTGAAGAGAAAAAACTATCATACCATACTCCCGAAAATTATTCGGATTCGTCTGCTAGGAGAATTTTGTATTTCCCGTATTTTCTAATCACGAACAAAAATTTTCAAAATCAAGGCTGACTTGGTATTTTTGCAGAGGATTCCATCAGATGAGTAAGTTGGTTTATTGTTAAACATTGCGATTCTATCATAATCAAAAGGAAGGTAACGCGATCACTTTCTCAATGTTATTAAAATCTCCCGATGTTAAATTACAAATGTGACATCTTAAAGTTGAGGCTGTATCTGTCAGGGCATTCACAACTTTACCGTCGACCATTGAGAGAATTCATTCATATGAGGTTTCAATCTCCTTTCCATCTACAAATGTTCTAAATGGAGTGAGTGCCTTGATTTGTTCGGCAATGTTTTTTTCTTCGGCACGAGAGAGCTCAGCTGTTTCAGACTTGAGCTGTAAATGTATCGGCCTACAATACCGTGAAGAGGAAGGCCTCAGATTTTTCCAAATAATTGTGTCACAAGTCTTTGAAGAGTGAGATGAAGGGGCCAGCTGTAGCGGAACAAGCAATGTCAGAAAAATACTCGCATCAGAACTTTCAGAATTGAGAAATTTTTGCTTGTACTCGCTTTGCCCTGAGCTCTCATCACACCTCCATTCTATTATAAGCTTCTGGTTTTTAACCATTTCTAGACTAAGAGCTTTTATGACGTCTTCCTGAACAAGTAGAATTCTCAAGGCTGTGTGGTTCAAAAGGCTCTGTAATGAAACTTCAGCCGAGATTTCCGTGCACGTTATATTATCTGGGTAGCAGTGAGTTTTTGCTTCCAAGACACGTTCGTAGGATGGTAAAAATGTCGTATCA
>WSXT02199284.1:0-18906 GCA_011762715.2 Neuroterus valhalla
CGCGTGTGTGTATTGAACACGGACTTACACGTTGCGCGCGAGTAAAGGCATTTATAATGAATAGTTCTGATAGTGATGTAGTTCTGATAGTGCATGTATGCATAGAGTGAGAGGATAACTGTTTTCTCCCAATCGATGAATGAAATAACAATAAAATTTTTGTTTTTCTTTCAACGCGAAAGAGCAAAGCTTTTGTCGGCGGTCGCGCGACCGCTCTACTTTTTTTGTAGCAAATTTGATTATTCTTTCCAAAATTGATTCATTTTGCAATGTTTGATCTGTTGTGTTGTAAGATGTTTAGAATGAATGTCATGAATAAAAAAAAAAGGTTGGGCTAAATTGAAAAACTTACCGTGAAGATCCGGGAAATGATCGGGAATTTGAAATCGTCCGCCGAATCGCCACCCTGACTGAATAAGCAGCTGCAAAGTAGGGACAACTCTTCCACTTGGAATGTCAAAGAAGGGCCTATATTTCGACTCGGGATCTCTGAGGAATTTGAGTTTAATGAAATATCGGAGCTATTTAAGTTTAATTATTATGCCTTGGGTGGGGGTATACTGGGTATTTCGTTGTTGCATTGCACGCTTCCTTTCGGCATCCGTTCGGCCTCTGTTCGGCCTCCGTTTCAAATGACTAGCTGGCACATACACTTGCCAATTATGCGTTAATGGGGTAATCGATACTCGGCGTTACGGCGACCGACACACCTTTGGTCTCGGCATTTCAGCGTGGGGGTATGTACACACCTTTGCCTGAATGCTGCGGTAGTGAGCGGGCCCTACTGCTCGTTTTTCTCTCTTACTTCAAACCAACTATGGGGCTAATGAACTTAATAGTTCGCCCTGTGTTAAAAGTGGAATTGGCACTGGTTTTAACCATTTTATGTCTAAAAAGTGTATTTTTCTCTTTGGAAAATACAAATTAAGTCGCAATACGTATAGTAGCTTACGCTAATGAACAGCTGCGCTTTATTTGTCGTGGCTTGTTCCTCGTTCGCATTCTCTTCGATTTACTTTACAATTGTCTTTTTAAGCTTTCCCATAATTTTTCCTATCATTCTTCTGCGGACCTGATTTCTCAAGATTCTATATTCATTTCACATTTAAAATTCATTTTTTCTTTCAGAATCAAATCTCTTTTGGAGTAGACAATTACCATTTAATTGGAAAGGTGGCCACTGAACCGAGAAAAAAGCACAAGTCCGATTTTTCATGATATTAGTGTGATATAATCAGATTATATTGCTGTATATTGCTCATTAGAGTTGGAGAAAATTTTGTATTAGTTTCTGGTTTATAATATTCCTCTAATAATGTAATTTGGGTAATTGAGGTATTAGCAGGATGATGGCTCCCGTGTAGCAATTGCCCCATTAGTCCCCATTTGAATTAGGGCACTGATCAGGTACTTACTAGAACAACTGGACTCGTTAGCTATGGTCAGTGCCACCAAAAGTACACTATTTGATTTTTAGTTGAGAAATAGTCTTTTTTTTAACAATTTCATAAGTTTGACAAAAACTTCATTTCAGGGTTGAAGATTCATCTTTTTTATAGGAAATTTGTTTTTTTGTTTGTTTTGAAGTTCTTCTCTTTCGGTAGGAACGAGGGTAGGAATTACTTCTTTTTTCTCTAGTTTAGAATTGAACAATTTGGTTTAAATGTCATCATTTTTGGTTGAAAATTCGATTGTTGAGTTGAAAGTTTATACTCATGGGATGAAGAATCAACTATTTGAAATTTGTTTTATTTTTGGCTGAAAATTTTTTTAGTTGAAAATTTTTTTGGTTTGAAACTCAGATCTATTGTCGAAAAGTCGAAAGTTTGCTTTTTTGTTGGAAATTAATGTATTCGGATTGCAAATTCCACTATTTTGTAGACAAGATTAATTTTTCGATAAAGTTGAACTATTTTGGTCAAGAATTTGGCTATTCATGTGAAATGGATTGGTTCTGAATTTTGATTGGGATTAATTGGAAAACTTATCAAATGAGATACATTTTTTTTTCGTGACTCAAAATGTCTTGCGGTAGAAAATCTAACTATTTTGGCCAAGAATGTTTGAACAGGACCTATTTCGTTGAAAATATAACCTTTTGGTTGAAAATAACCTTTCATGTTGAATAACAATGTTCCCATATTGAAAATTCAACTGTTTTGTAGGAACTTCGTCTTTCTTTTTAAGTTTTACACTTTAAGCCAAACTTTTTTCTTCTCAACTGAAAAATCTCATCTGATCAAAAATAAACTTTCTCGTTGAAAATTCAACTACTTTGGTTAGGAGTTAAACTATTCGATTGAAAATAAGCTTTCTAGTATGATTATATATTTATCGGTTGAAAGGTCTATAGTTTGGGTGACATTTGTTTTGGTTGAAAATTCAGCTCCTCCGTTGAAAAAACAACTACTTGTCTGAAAACTATAAGTTTTGTTGAAAGTTTAACGATTTGGTTAAAAAATTATCTTCTTCACTGAAAATTGATATTTTTGGTATAGAAATTGAACTGCTTTCTTGTAAATTTGTTTTGTTTTGTTTAATTTTACAAATTGAGTGAACCTGTTTGGGAAAATTCAACAGTGCAGCAGAAAAATAATCTTTTTGGCTTAAATAGTCCACAATAAGATGAGAATTTTTTTCTCTCAACCAATAAGTTCTTTTTGGTTGATTCTTCATATATTTTTTAAATTCTTTTCTTTTGGAGAAAGCTCTATTCCTTTTTCAGTTGGAAATTCGAAAATTCGGTTAAAGTACTTCAACGATTCGGTTAGAATTGGTTTTCTTTTCAATTTTTGAATCTTCTTTAATTGAAAATTCAATTCTTTCTTGTGAAATTTAAACAACTTTTTTAAGGAATTCAGCTATTTGGTTGCGAAGGACTTTTTTTGTTGAAAATGCAACAATTTTATCCGGAAATTCTTCTATTTTGTTGGGAGATGAGTATATTCCTCTTTAAAATCCATCAGTTTTATAGAGAATTGTCGCTTTTCGTATGAAAAAATTAACAATTCAGTTGAAATTCGTGTTTTTCTCGGCTGGCTTTTCTTCCCTGGTTTCGAAACTGAAGATTGATGTTTCTCAATCAAAAATTTAACTATTTGTTCGTAAGTTAATTTCTTATAATGAATCTGTCTTTTATTCAATGTTTGTACCCCAGTGAACAACACCTTAACATCATCTTTAAGATTCTGCTTGATGCAATTTGTTATAATAATACGCTGTTATTCTTGGCAAGAATCACGAGTGAGTCGTGCTGCCGTTGAACGTTAAAAGAGTGCGAAGTTATAGAATTTGACGTTTTTATGTTCGGCTTTCATGGTCACGGTAAAGGTAAACCACGCCTGGCTGAAGAGGAAACGCTTCCGACTTTTTACTTGAGAAGGTTCTAAAGCTTTTACTTGGAAGCAGCACGCGTGCAATGCACACGTCTCCCCTTTTCCACAAATTCAGAACCCTGTTAACGACTCTAGTCTGACGACTTTGTGGATTTGCTGGTATAACAATAGTTTATTTATAGTTGCACGAATCCTACCGGTCTTCTCGAGAAAAGCCCTTGTGGGAACCTTCGAAGGGATTCCGGATATAATTTCAATTGTTTGCTAGCTAACCCACCCCTTTCACTTCTCTCTATAATGGATCGGGAAAATTTACCCGACTTATAACATAAATATAGAGCTACTTGAGAATACTTCACTTATAGGTTTTGGTGAAATGATACATGTAGAATAATGCGAGTACTCGTATGGATACGCTGTGTAAAGTGATGTTAATTTCGTTGCTGAAAACAGCTTGAACGGTGCAAACTGCAAACTAATTTCGCCTCTACGTAAATCCAGTAGAGTTCTCTATATCTTTATTACACTTGTGCCCTGGGGCCAGAAAGGGCACCAGATAATGGTTTTCGAAGGGGTCGACAATTAGCTTCCAAGCGTTCTGGCTATCTGCCAAATGGATCCTTCGTTACCTCTTTCGGCACTTGTAAGTCGAATGCTTCTCTGTGGTCCAGTTTCTGTCAGACCGAATATGATTTTTCACCAATTTGAGCATAAAGTGATCACATATATCAGATTGTCACTTCAAGTTGTAGTTGTGGTACTCCTTCTCATTCATAGAGAATACGAACATAAATTGTGTTGTTCTTGCTGCAATGGTATTTAGTTGATACGAAAATATGCATTAGTGTAGAGGAAGGAATACTTTTTACATTGTTAGACTATTATATTGTAGATCAAATTGATATCTTTAGATAGGGTTACCAGATGGGTCGACCGTGAAACCAAAACACTTGAACATTTTCTTGAACTTTGCTGGAGCATTCTTAAAACCGAAAGGCATACGGTCGAACTCATATCGTCCATAGGAGTGTTCTTGTTCATACCTAGTCGTGTTTGAGCTCTTGAGTGTTACAACTAATTGATTGATGAATATAGACGATAATTTATTGTGGAAACATTGGTTCCCTTCAAACCAGGACACTTTGTGTGTTTCAAGAAAGAAAAACAGGACACTAAGATGGATAAGGCCAAAACAGGACATGTCCCAAAAAACCAGGAAGTCTGGTAACCCTATCTTTGAATTAAGTGCAGTCTATTGCTTACAAAATAGGCTTTGTTGGTTGCCCACGATAACTTGTTAACATTTCGTGGTCTTGAAGGTAGACTGGGAATACTTGTGGGGTCTGGAAGATTAAGTATTTCGAGGAATAACTATCGCGTGAACGACTCACTATCATATAGGATTTCTGCTTCGCATCGAATTTATTGAATTTACAGTCCACTTCACCGGATTATATGTATAACGTACTACATTATGTTGCAGGCAATTCTTAGTAGGATGGCGCGAATAAACACTCACATGCATTGCCTCACGCCACCCTAATAGCAATCGATGTTATTAGCCGCCTCTGTTAAACTCATCTTGGACTTTCCGATGTTCCTCTTTCCTATCTTGTCCTTTTCATGCCAGTATTTCGCACACCCTCGTCCAGGACGAGAATAAGTTGATTTTCAGATAAAATGCAATTATGAGTGTTATTTGGTACACGATAGATAGCATATTACCTCCTGGAATATTATACTATGCTCCTGGATCGCTTGGAATGCCTCTTTGCTTCTAACGTTGTTATTAGCTGGGGCATCTCCACCGTTTTATTCACACAGAATGAAATGATGCGTTGTTCGAATATTATGCTTCAACAATTTTCAATAAGGGTAGGAGAGTATTTGTATTGTCCTCGGAGGAAAATCTTGAGCGAGGAATTTTATTACACTGAAAATTTGAAAAGCATGGCTTAAAAATAGATCCTCCACTTTATTTGATACTAATGAAACATGATGGTACTATAGATTCCTGGCTATTAGAAGAAGATGAGATACTTGAACTATGATAATGTTTGTAATTGGTTGAAGAGTCTAATATGGTTCATAAAAAAAAGTTCGACTATGAGGCGCCTGCGCGAAACAACCGCTAGTTATAAGCCTTTTTGCTGTAAATGGCTAATAAAGCGGGAGACGTAATCTCGAATAATCCTCCTTTAAGCGTCAAAGCCGCCCTCCTCTTCATTCTCTGCACCCACTTTCATCTCTCACCTTCCTTCTCTCCATTTCCTCATTTTGATCACCCGTCTCGCTAATGTTCGCGTTCTAATTACGTGCTAATAGGTAGTTTGATCGAACCTAAACGGTGTATTTCGTTTACGTAGGCTTACCTGAAAATTGGGGGTCTTGCTGAAAATGTTTATGCATTTGAGCATCTGTGCACTGAGCATTCGAGAAGCTCTCCTTGGAATTCCAAGTTTTTCCCTCGGCATCACGCCGACTCTTTTGCATCGCTTCATCCTACGTAATTGCGTTTCTTAATAAGTTTACTTACAACACAGCCAATTTTCCGGAACTGTTTTATTTTATATTCCCGCAGAGAACGGACGCGCGAGTGTGGTTCTGCGCTTCGCCAGGCGAGGCGAAGCAACTTTCGATGATTTCATTACTCCGCTTTTTACTCCAACCAAGGGACAGATATTTTATCCTCAACGACGGCTCGTTGAATTTTCGGACTTACGCTAAGAAATTGACCAACTTTTAATACAATTAATTAACCGCTCGTTGAAATGGCTTGATTTTTACTATCTGTAGTTCCTTAACGAACAGCAATAAAAACTTTTTATGGAAATAGTTTAGAACTTTATACTGAGCCTAAATTATTATCGAATCAGTCTGGATTGGTATATTAGAAAGAACGGATCATAAGCAGTGCATATACGTACAGCATCCAAGATAATGAAAATGTGAAAAAATGCGTGTTGTGTCCCCTTTTGATATAGTTTCGCGAATGGTTGGCAGGGCGTAATCATTTTTTCCCCTCGTCCCTGTCTCATCCCCTTACAGAGACAGTAATTTTGCCTGTCCACGATCAATTTTTCTCTTTATTTCCCGCGCCATCTTCAGCCACCCTCTTCTGCCGACAGGTTGATCTTCCCATAGAACTTGGCCATCCCTCCGACTAGTGATGGGATGAAGGAAGGAAATAGCGAATTAGAGTGAATGAGAACGATAGGTACGAGGAACGAGTAAACGCAAGCCAGAGACTTGTACCAGAGAATCAATACTCTCCCGTCTCAGTGAATCGGGAAGTCATGTTGAATCAACGATCATTCCGGATTTACCTCCTTCATACCTCCACTGAATGGAACCTTCTACCAAACGTAGCAGAAAATATCAGCTGCATAGAGTGCATACATTTCTACAGCTGCATTTTTATGCATTGGAGAGGTGCTACGGATCAGGGAATTCGGAAAAGTCGAGGAATTTAGAGCTGGTCAGGACGAGGGTCAGTGAAAGTCAGGGAATGTCAGGAAAAACCGGGAAGAGATCTCCTAGGTGTTGGGTCGTTTTTTATATCTAAAGGATCATTTATAACGGTTGAGAAAAGTGAAAAATTCAACCAAAGAAAGTCAGGTTAATGTCAGGGAATTTCGAAACTGGGATTTCCGGAATATACAAACTCGTCCCCGGGTACCTGCGAAGAATACCCCCACCACTGGGCCCCAGCGAACTGAATACAATGTTACCCATTTCCCAGGTCCGTGGGGGGCGGGAAGGCTTGCATAGGCAGTTTTCAGGTGCCCGGGGACGAGTTTGTACATGCCCGGGATTTCATAGCAACCCTGCATTGCTGGGTAGGGTTACAAGATGGGTCGACTGAAAAACCAGGACACTTGAACATTTCCATGTAAACTGTAACTTTGCTGGAGCATTTTTAAGACCAAACGGCATACGGTCAAACTCATAGTGTCCATAGTAGTGTTCTTGTTCAAAGCTAGTCGTAACTGAACTCATTAGTATTGAATGGCCAGAACAACACATGCATATTTTTGTAAATCCATTTTCAACAGTTGACAAAAGAGAAACAAAGGTCACTAACTCAACTTTCTATCTCTAATCGTTTACACATATTCGAAAGATGCTCTTAAGTGTGACAACTAATTGATCTATAAATATAGATGACAATTTAGTGTGAAAACATTGGTTTCGTTAAAACCAGGACAACTTGAGTGTTCCATGAAGAAAAAACAGGACACGAGGACAGATTAGGCTAAAACTAGACATAGCCTGGAAAACCAGGACGTCTGGTAATCCTATGCTGTGCATTTGAAATACAGAAGAGACTTGACTAATCAGCATAAATTCACGTACTGAATTAATTCAACCAGAGCATGTGGCACGTTTGACTGAATCTGTCACGCGTCAAATTAAACGATTGACATCTGCAATCGATGTGCGTATGCTAAATACTTCTGCAGGCATCGGACAAAAACCTGGACGCTAGTGTTGAGTATCGGTCGTCCGTCTGCAAATATATGACTGGCCGTTTATTCCATGTTCATTCATCGGATCCGGCCTGGCAAATCGCTCGCTCGTCCACTATCGCCGAATCAAGTGTCACTCTTTGAATGATTTCAAGCGTGTCTTCTGAAAAAAATAATAGAGCAGGGTTACTACAACAAGACCTCGAAAAATCTGTAAAAGTCAAGGAATTGTGGAAAGGTTCTGGAAAAGATAGAAAAATTATGAAATTTTGGGAAAGTGACTGGAATTTTTCCAGTTGCGTTTGTTTCTAAGTTTTAATAATAATAATTTTTAGTACTTAAACGGTTAATTTTTGATACCTGGATTCAAACGAAATGATTTTTCCTTACTGGAAACAAATATCATGATAGAGGGGTTGACCACTGTGGTAATCTGGTATACGAGCCTTCGTAAAGTCTTTTTTCGTGAATTCATGGATGTCTCTTTTTAATTTTTTGAAATCATTTTTGATTTTCGCAAATTCTCATGAAATCTTTAAACTCATTGAGAAATATTTTTATCACTGTAAGAGTGTAAGATCACCAAAATCTTTGTAAAATATTCTGAAATCTTTGAAATTTTTGTGAAATCATTGAAATCTTTCAGAAATTTTTTCCATTTTTGCGAAATCCTTTGGAGTTTTTGTGAAATGTGTGAAATCTCTATGAAATGAATAAAATCCTTGTGAGTTATAATAATCACTGTGATATCATTAGTCTTTGTACAATAATTTGGAATTTTTGAAATATTTGAAACTTTGTAGACCTAAAAACCCTGGAACAATCATGAAATTTTGAGAGCGAATTGCTGTAGCAACTCTATGTGAATTGAAAAAATCAATTTGTGAAATAATCTCATTTTGCGGAACAGAAGACTCGGGAAAATATTGTTTTCAGTGCCTCTTTGGATGTACGAGATGTCCCATAAACAGGTGTGCACTCGTCCGTATAAACCTAGTTGGCATCGTTCTTTGCTTTGTTATGTTTCTATGGTAACGATGCTGGGATATAACACGGGACACAGAATGAAATGAAAGTAGTGAGAGAAGGAGAGAGGAGAAAAGAGAAGCGACCCAAATGCAGGCAGAGCCAGAGCAGAAGAGCAGAGGTGGGACGAGCTTTGTATTCCGTATACGAAGTGAAGTACGCCGATAAAAGGTATGCGGAAGAACCGCATTTTGTAGAGAAAGAAGGGCAGAAGGGAGAAAAGGGAATTCACTCGGTTGGTTGCTCAGGTCGCGAGACTCGCGAGTAAGGTAGTCAGGGCTTGGCAGAGATATGCAAAGACCAAAATGAAACGAAATGCCGCGGGCCATCACCGATGGCATGGCATGGCATGTCTCCGTTCAACAGCGAAAATATCAAAACTCCAGAGGCGTTTTTAATTTAGCCTCAATGTCTATTGTTTCTTCTTCACTCCATTCTCTCATTCTTCCCTGCTTTTCTTCTCTTCTTTTCTCTTCTCTTCTCTCCTTCTGGCTTATTTTCTTCTACAACACTCTCTCACTCTCTCTCTATAGAGTCCATGGAAAGAGAAAATCGCACTAGTCCCACGTGAGTTCAATAGATGGACAAAAGAGAAGACGCTCTGAATGGGCACAATGAATGAAAAAAAAACGACGAAAATCGCAGATTCATCCCTGAAAAAGTATTGACAAAGAAAACTTCCGCCGCGGGCAAAGAAAAGGCGCTGCTGTATCAAAATAAACATGGCTGCCGCATCAAAACAAACAAGGTTGCTGTAAGGCATATCATTCCGAAAGTTTATCAACAACAATACTATCTCCAATGATATATTTTACTTCAAAAGTACAACTACCCAATTTCGGTACTTTGTGTTACAATTTAGAGCACAGCACACACTACCTTTGCGAGTATCGTTTCCTTTTTCATGGTTCCGTGAGAATTCCATTTTTCAACTTCCATAAACTTCTTTTTCACTTCCAACTAATCAATCCAGCACACAACTAATTAGTAAGGCGTTAAATCAAGTGTTGCACTCATGTTTATCGAGACGTAAACAATGCTACGCGAATCCTAGCGGCAGACATATTGTTTAGTTCGCTAAATGACCGTCAGGTCTCGCAATGAAAGTTTGAATTTCCAATAGCTTCTTCGTGTGTCCTTATATTATTAATGGAGGTCGAAGGATATTCTGATGGAGTCTTTAAATACTGTATGTGATAACGTCCATCCTTCACTCCCCACTTGGTGCGGTATGTAGCGGTGTATAGCGGCATCTGGCACATGCGCACTACATTTTGTATTGATCATGATTTCAATAAATATTAGAGGAATCAATCAAGAATTTGGGAATGTTCAAATCATTCGTTCAAATCTCACTTTTTGTCTGGAATCGACTACAAATGTCTTGCCCGTGTCTCGTTGATGTCATATTCTTCAAATTGAAAACAACTCTTACTTATTAGGAGTATTTTTTACCACAATTTTGTCTAATCATTTTGAGTGATTGTTCAAATAGGAACAACTCTAATTTCCAGCATATGGGTTTATCACTTTTGCCGGGAGTCCCACGACGGCTCAAGATTTCTTTATCTGAAATTAGCCACTTTCAGTCATTTTCTAGCTCAAATTAGTCACTTTTGTCACTTTTTCAAAGCACATTAGTTTGTGGCATCCCTCTTTATGTATGCTCTCTCATTTTAGCTACCTAATATTCAATAATAACAGTTATTGATATTTGGATTGAACATTAGAACGCTTGAGTACTTGCTTTGAACTCAATCGAAAGCCCACCCAAATACGACATGTCCGATATTCATTCACACTGAGAATCCCTATTGTCTTGGATGGTCGCCCATCCCTCGGTTGCATTGTAAATTATCAAGCCGTCATGCCGTTCCACCCTACTGACAATGAGTTTCGTACCAGTAATAATTGTCATCGGCAATTTCCGTATTCCAACAAAAGATGAAAAGAAGTTTTTGGAATTCTTCCTAAATACCGTTTTTCATCATATGAATGAGAATTGAAGTTCTTCACCAATAGTCTAATACCAAGAGATTTGATATTCTTTGCAAATATTTCATATCGGCAAGATCTGTATAGAGTACCGACTTGGCGATCGACTGGATCGTTCGACCATATTGGCCGCAGGCTGCTGTCCCGATAGAGCGACTTTTCATCCACGATGAACTGGACCGTAACATATTTCAATGGTTATCGTGAAGAAGATCTCTTTTTTTTAAACTCGCTTCAACGCCACGCCACGCCGCCGCACTCTTATAGTGGAAAAACATTCTCCCCGTATATAAAAAATGCTCCAGCATTCCATTTTAAACACGATTCTAAATAAAGAATGCAAGGGGGCGTGCAAAATAATGTTATCTGCGATGCAGAAATTTGGCCAAGTAGAATATTATCAGTCATCGCGTACATGAAATGGTGTCTGTGGTCTGCCATGCCTAACTTACTATATTCCAATTTCGGTACGCAGTAAAGTTAGGCTAAAATCACTGTTAAAGATCGTAATTTTCCGGAACAAAATAAAATTTTTGGTTGTGCTAGAAGACTATGAAAGATGAAAGTTCCTTAGTTTTAGACCTCCAACTCTTTACGGTTTTTCCGTTATTTTGATTTTGAGGGGTATCCGTATATTGATCCGTATGTCGATATCAATTTCTCATAAATAAACAGATTATCATTGTTTGTGACCAAAAATTGAAGATGAAAATGTTTCGACCCCAAAGATCTCGTTAATCGGTTGCGTTCGCCTAAAATCTGTTGAACATAAATTGTAGAACATTATTCATTACACAATTTTTGCTTGAACAACTTCTTTCTTTTATTAAAATTTATGCTCGGGTACCGACGGAATTGACGTCAAAATTACAATGATGCGTATAGAATCTGTTCCCAGGAATAAGAAGTTTCCGGAACAAGCTACAATTTTTGGGATTGTTAGAGAAATATAAAAGATAGGATTCCCCAAGTTTCAGACCTCCAACTCCTTGCAGTTTGTCCACCATCTTGATTTTGGTGTGCGAGTAATTTTTTCGCGTTTTTCTTGCCTATTTTTGCAGTTGAGAATAGTACATTTCGATACGCGTGTGTCACGCATACGCCACACACGTATCCTACAGTATTTTATACCACGAGGGCCGAAAATATGTCAAAGTTGAGACTTTGAGGTTAGAACGGTTTCAATTGAATTTAAATTTCGATTTCAATTTCAATCTCGTTCAGTTCGTATCATAATGGTGCAAAGCGTATCAAAAATCAAAATTATGTCGATCTTGTTCAAATCGTATGAAAATATCCTCCAAATCTTCTCAACCGTGTCAAATATTGTGATAATCATGTAAAAATCTTGTTACTTGTTTACAAAATCGTGTGAATCGTGCTAAAGTTTTATCAATCGTTCATAAATATGGAAAAGTACAAAACTCTGACTCAGCACCGGAAAGTCGAAATGGTAAGAAACAAATTCATGCGAATCGTTTATGATTCAAAATTATGTCGTCGAAATACACAATTTTGTAGAATTTTTCACGCTTTACAAAATATTATTCTTCACTGTTTTTATTATTCTTCAAATATGCACAAAAAAAAACACGAAAAACTAAATCACCTCTAAAAATCAAGATAACATGAAAACCGCAAAATATTGGTGGTCTAAAATTTGGGAAATTTCATATTTCATTGTCCTCTAACAACCGCAAAAATTTTTAGTTGGTTTTGGAAAATCCCGATCACAAAAGGTAATTTTGCCGCACTATTTGGTAAAAATCTTGTAGAGGGATAAATTGAGATCACCAATGACGATGTCGGACTTAGCACACCCCTTAATCCCCTCTTGTAAACTTCTTTTTAAGAATTCCTCTTTTTCCCCCTATTTTTGAGAACTTTCCCCTATTTTCGGGTTTTCGCTTACACGCGAACTGTATTAATATAACCTGATGAGAGAATCCAAGTATTCCTGATTAAATGTTAATTTCCCTCAATTGAAAAGTCTACTCTAACCTTTTTTGTTTACAATTAATCTCTTACCGGTTAAAAATCCTTCTTTTTGTTTGAAGATTCAACTCTTTTCTTGAAAAATGATTTTTTTTTTAGTTGGGAATTAATTTTCTAACTTAAAATACAACTGACCCATTCAGGGTTCTATTTCTGGTTAGCAATTGAGAGTTTTTAGATAAAAATTCAACAGTTTCTTCAAGAATGTATGTATCCTGTTGTAAATTCGTCTTTCTCCTTAGAAAATTAAACTTTTTGATAGAAAATTCAACTACTTGGTTGAAGTTTGACCTACTTTATCAAAACTTTACTTCATTGGTCGAAAATGCATCTCTATTAGTTGAATATTCAGCCATTTTGTTCAAAGCTAATTTTAGCTTCCGTTGAAAATCAAGTTTTACAATTAAAAATTAAATGATTCCATTTTTGATTGAGAATAATTCTCAATCAAAAATGGAATTGTTTATTAAACAGTTTAATTTCCTCTGATTGAAAATTAAACTGATTCGCAGAAAAATCGTCTTCTTGGCTTGAAAATGTAACTTGTTCCTTGAAAAGTCTATTATTTTCGTAGAATATTCAACTATTTGTTTTAAAATGAACTTTGTGATCAAAAATTATTATTTTCTGGCAGAAGAATTAACTGCTTTCTAGATGATTCGCTTCTTCGGCTTGAAAACTCAACAGTTTGGTGGGTATTTTTCCCCTTTCTTGAAAACAAAATCTTTTTTGGTAAAGGAATAAACTATTTTGTTTAAACTCGTCCTTTTTGTGGTTGAATTTAACCATTTTTAAATGAAATTGAAATTTTTTGGTTAATATATAGACTATTACATTAATTGTCAAGAATCCATGATATTTGGTTTAATTTGACTGTTTTTGAATCATAATCACGATATTTTTTTGGTTAAAATATCAACTATTTTATTTATTGTTGAGAATTATCACGAAAAAAGTGGATGGCCTAATCTGTAACGACAACAACGATTTTGTTAAAGAGTTATCTTTTCTTCACAAAAATTCAACTGTTTTATTGAAATTTTGTCTTTTTTTATCAAGACTTCGCCCTCTTGATTAAAAATTGAAAAGATTGAACTTTTGGTGAAAAATCCAAGAATTTGATTGATGAATTTTACTTATCGGTTAGAAACGTATCTAATCGGTTGTAAATACAACTGTTCAGTTGATCATGAATTTATTGGTTTGCTTTGTAAGTTAAAAATTCAACAATTTTGTAGAAAACATCTTAGGTAGAAGTTATCTTTCCGGGGTTAAAATTCAACTGTATCCTAAAAACTGTAATCTGTAGGACCTGTGTTCGAATCCAGCGGATTTCCAGCGGATTTATAGTCATTTGTTTACAACGTTGAAAAAAAAATTCAAATAACTAATTATTTAAATGTTGATGAGACCAGTAGACAAAAACTTGAACATCATGTATTCTAAAAAATTCGTCTATTTAGACTTGACGATTCGAATATTCATTCAAGAATGCAACTGCTTATGATCGACATTTAATTATTTTGGTTCGATAATTTTTCCATATGGTTAAAAATTTCCCTCTGTAGGTGCAAAATTCAACTATTTGATAAAAAGATTGATTTATCCTGTTGAAAATTGAACTCTTTTGCTTGAAAGTTAAACTATAATATTGTTGATACTAGTGTTTGATCTTCAATAATTTTTTTGTTAATTGAAAGTTCACCTACTTGGTTGAAAAATCATATTTCTCGATTAAATAGAGCGGTCGCGAAACCCCCGACAGAAGCTTTGAGAGAGAGTTGTGTTGGTGCCATGCTATAGACATTTTCAGTCGCATTGGACGTGACGCGGACGGTGTGTTCCCGTTTTTTGCAGTTAGCTGGCCTCGCTCAGAGTATATATCCTCCTTAAGGAAGTAAAACTTCAAAATTCATATTTTTTGGTTTATTAATTAATCTTTTCTGGTAGAAAATTACAATGTTTCGTTAAAAATCCAATGTATTTTTACTCGGAATCTTAAGCGTTCCATATCGAATTAAGTTTGGTACTTATGCAATCATTTTATTCAAAGGAATTCACCCCCTTGTTTTCGTGAAAAATCACCATATTGCTCCTGTTTCGGTAGCATTTCGGGCTGTGGAGTCTGCAATTTGGATCAGATAGTTCCATAAATTAGATATAAATAAAATATCGTGCAACAAGTGTGAGAAGTGAAATAGCTTCTGGCACGTCTCACACACAATATTTTTCGCAAAAAGTGCTGAAAACTGGCGATATTCCGTATTTGTAAAGTGTGCGCAAATTGCCATATTCGTCTGCAATAAGCGTTCCGGAATTCGGATTTCCTGCTCGCTTCTCTAACAGTATAAGAATCTGGCACTTTGCGTCCTCTTAACAGACACGAAATGTCGCCATTCTCATGCACATATTGCAGAAAATGTTTGTCCCCCGTTGGCGTCGACTTACTATCGCAAATCTTGATAAAGAATTCCTCTTGTTGTGCGGGAGCAAGTTAAATGTGCATGCCATATAAGAAATAAACTAAAGCAAGATCGTGCTTTATGATTTTGATCGATTATTATCCACTTGAAATCCGTCTGGTGGATAAGAGTGAGTCTCGCTATTGGCTGGTCTCTTGAAAGTCAGGCTTACATTGGCCGGTTCTCACTACTCATGCCATATATGTAACAGAGAACAAGCTGAGGGCATAACGCATAGCAGAAAGGCTCAAAGAGATAGAGAGAGAGAGAAAGAGAGACATATAACCTACAGAAGAGCTGGGTGGTGTATGCCTGTAATCCAGGTTTCAGAGAGACAGAAAGAGGAGTTAGCTCGAGCTCGAAGCGCGGCTTAGTGGCGCTGGCGTGGACTAGAGTAAAGCCTCGATATGCGGAAAATAAAAAACGGAAAGTGAAAATAAAATGGTCACGCTCAAGGGGAAAAAGGGGGGAATTCGCGGGGAAAGTAGGTACGTGTGCGACCTGCGCGTGAACGGCGTAGTGGCGACGGCGCGGGCGGCGACAGTCCTCCACCTCCCAGCAGTCTGGCCTCTGGACTGTCCACTGACAAAATGTATGGGCACAGCTGGGACAGTCGTTGCTCTTTCATTTTTCCATTTTTGCTTTTACACGTGACCATGAAAACAAAGGGATCCAGTTGGTTAAACGGGAAAAGCCTATCTATCGTGCAGCATTTCACTATCCTGAGCTCTTGCACTCTCTTTCTTACCTAACGTGCCTCAGATGTGGGTATAAGAGGCCTGAGCGTTTTTTATCAATTTTTAAAAGATAAAGTCAGTATAGTGGTTTTTTTAATGGAAAGATCACTTAGAGCTCTTTTTTCCAATGATTCGTCCATATTGAGTCACATGTGGTAAGTCTCATCTGCGACAAGCCTCACCTGCGGCATCTCTCCCGAGGAGATTGCCAATATTGTGGCAAGCCTATACCGATTCAAATCGTCTCCCTGCAACATATCTTCTCCGCCCAAGTGGCAATATTGCAGCAAGTCTCCCTAACCCGATTTATCATTTTTGACTATGTGACCTACATTTCTTCCACGACCAATCACAGGGGTGCCTTTCCGACCCCCACGGATTAAGAGCAAGGTAAATGTAACCCCCTTTTTTATGGCGGGGGGGGGGGGAGATGCTGCAGGTAAGCAATTCGGTTTTGGTGACTTGTCACTAAATTGGCAATCTACTTGGGAGAGATGCCACAAGGTTGACGCGCCGCTGGAGAGACATGCCGCAGATGATATTTTACGCATGTGACTTGATGTGGACCCCTTTTTTGAATACTTCAAAATTTCCTTCCGAATCCACTGAATTTTATTAATCTTCTCCTGATTTAAGACATTTTCTTCCATTCATTCGAAATATTTTCGATTTATCTTTAAATCCTTTGAACTTCATCGAACTCTCTTGAATTTCCTTAATTTCTTCTGAATTCTCCTGAATTTCTCTAGATTCTTCTTAATTTACTATAATTCTACTAAGAATTTCGTAATATTTGGGATTTTTTTTAATTCACTTTGAATCCACCCTGCATTCTTATCAATTTTACTAAATTCACTCTCCTTATTCTAAATTAATCAATGGAATATTTTTGATTTTCTTTCTGTAATATCCTGAATTTTTATTCAATTCATTTGTCGATAACACTTTCTCCATTTACCCTGAATAAATATTTCATAAATCCATCTTGAATGACTTAACATAAATTCTTTGTAACTCTCAAAATTACCTTCTAAATTACTTGAATTCTTCTAAAATCATAGAAGTTTTCGAAAATATTTTAATCTATTCCGAATTATGTATCGTTTATCTGTTATTTATATGTCATTTATTCTTCTCGAATATATCCTGCTTTCTTTCCAATTCTTTGCAATTCTCTCTTTTCTTACCTGACTTGAATTTTTCCAGATTAGAAGAATATTGTTCCATTCATTTGAAGTATTTTTAATTCATCACAACTCATAAATTTGATCAATTCGAATTTATTCCATTTATTTGAATTTTGTCAATTCATTTCCATTCATTTGGAGTTCATCCTAAATTTCTATCAATTTATCCTGATTTTTTGTAAGTTCTTTTTTTATTAATTTTCATTAATTCGTTCATTTATGTAGTCTGAACTATCAGTTTCCAATTCATCCTGAATCTTGTAAAATTCTTTATAATTCTTATGAATACACTCAATTATGGTCGATTCAATGATTTTTTTCAATTCATCCTGAAGTCTTTGGAATTCTTTAACCTTTCATCTCTCCAAATTTAATGAATTCAATGATTTAAAGAAAAATACTTCTGAATTGTTTTCAGTTCATTCAAATTGTGTATAAATTCACTCTGAATTTTTATAAAATTTTCCGAATTCTTCCAAGCTGCTCTTAATTCCTCTGAATTCACTTGAATTTCCTCCAATTCATCACTTTTTTCAATTCACCTAAATTATGTTGAAATTCGCTCTAAATTCTGTTCACTCCCATTATACACAATCTGGTGGATTATTTTTATTTTTACAATTTCGGTTAATGCTCTCAAATTTTTATGAATTTAATCGAATTTTATTGGAATAAATAAAAAAGTTCTTCAATTTATTTAGAATTTTTTAGAATTTACTTTGATATCTTAGAATTAATGCCGAATTCCTATAAATCACAACTATTATTTATGAATTCTCTCGAATTGAAAAGGACATTAGTGAAATTAAACATTCGTCACTTCCGGTTACTTTTAGTTACTTTTCCGGATTCAATAAACCTTTTACACTTTTTTCATGTAAATCAGGATGTGGCAGCTCTGACGATTAGTTATATTTTTTCTAATAAAAAATAATTTAAGCTCACCATTACTACTGGACAGCGAAACTAGGATTGTATTTATTATTCTATTTTGTAATAATGGTCCAGTGATCTGGTCTTCACTTTTTAAACTTCAAATTTATACTTATCACAATATAAAGTATATTGCGCAAAATAAAACTAGTATAAGGAATAAAATATTCTCATTTGGGTGGTCTTCATTCTGTATGATAACATTTTTTTCAAAAATCTTGTGCTTCTTGAATAAAATTTCGTGAGGTTACACTAACAATGTGTCCGACATGTTCGAGCTCAATTTGTGTAAATAAACAAATAGGTGCAAAATGGATAATCGAACATATTTTTAAAATGGTCAACTTAACAGTAAAAACTTATGGTATCTTATCTTCACCGCAATTTTAGGGGAAGGTTTACAAAAATTACCTCGACATGGGTGAAGTTTATCGTAACATTGCGTATGGTTACCATGTGAACCATATTGTATCTTACTTTGTTAGTAATACTTTATAGTAAAGAATATATATTAATAGATTTAAAAAAAATATGTTTTATAATAATTTTAATATTATTTGTTATTTTAATATTTTAATCATTATTAGACCTAATATTATTAGAATTATTTATTCAACTCCATCCACTTGAATATTACTTGCAACGAAATTTCGCATCTCTTCTTTCAGTGTTTACACATAATCATCTTTTCCATTTTTCCGCATGTGCATTGCATGCGAAATTTCAAACTGGTGGGGATAGCTCTAAATGTGGGGATACCTCTAAAT
>WSXT02199295.1:0-18904 GCA_011762715.2 Neuroterus valhalla
CCCCATATTGATACCTCCCATCCTTTCTTCTCATTCCTATTTCCGGAACTGAGATGAACATATCAAATAAATTTTTGGCTCAGAGGACACCCTTGTCTTACTCCTCTCACCAACCAGAAACCATCGCTGCTCACAGAGCATAGCTTTCATTCTTCCCTTCTTTTTTTCAATCCTACTATTTATTATATAATTTACAACGTATATTTTTTCCACCATCCCCATCTTTTTTCTAACCCCTGTCTAATTTGGTGGCACTATCTCTTTTTCCTCAACATCTTCAATCTCTCCGTTAATACCGTTACACATACCTTGTACAAGGTTGGAATGAGTTTCATTTTCCTTTATTCCTTGACCTTCTTTCCTTTGCCTTTTTTTGGTATCGATACAACTGTCCCTTCTTTCCTTATCATCGGCCAATCCTTTCCTCTCCATACCCTGTTGCATATTATCTATGCCCATTCCTTTAGTTCATTCCCCCATATTTCTATACTCCATTTGGAATTTCATCGATACCTAAAGCACTTTCCTCCCTCATTATCCCTTCCTCTCTTCCGCCCTTCCTTACTTCATTTACTACCCTCCTATCAGACCCATGATATACTTCTTCTATTCTTCAATCTCAAACTCTTGGTCCACCCTGTTCTTTCTCTTTCTCACTGCATTTACTACGTTCCAAACCTCTTCCTTTGTTCTAGCATTCCTTGCCTCTTATTCTATCTTTCTTTTCTAATCCTGTTTTTTCTTGTGACACATCTCAGAACATTCTTTCTTTTTTTTCTTTATTTATCTACACTACTTTTTCCTTTCCTCCATTTTCTGAGTTCCTTTCTCCCTTCCTTTCTCCATTCCACATCCCTCACACCATCCAATTCTGTTCCTTTCCTCACTCCCCCCCCCCCTCTTTGCTTGTTTCTTCTGACACTTTTTTTATTTCTCTTACCATTATTCCCATCTCTGTCGTCCAATTTTCTTCTCACACCTTTACATCCTCCAGCTTCTCTTTTGTTTGCTCTTTTCCTTCTATTGACCAATCTCCTCTTCCTGTTTTTTTTTAGTTTTGCACTCTGTTTTACCGTAGATTCAGTACTTCTTTTACTCTCTATCGTCAGTTTTATTAGTCAATGACAGTTCCCTTTTAACCTACCATACGCATATATTGACAGTCTTTATTCCTTTATATATTTCCGTTTATGATAAACCATTCTATTTTCTCTAAGCACTTCAACAATTTCTTCCCTTTTCCATTTAAAATATTGTCCTTGAAATTTATTTTTTTGCTCTTCTACCCATATCCTTCTTCTCCTATCTCCTGTTCTTGTATTGAAATCTCCTATTACAATCCGAATCCCCTCTCTATTTTCTTCCGTCAAACCTTTCATCTCGCCAGATTTCTCCTGTATATCTCCGTTCACATACACTACCACTATCTTCCATCTCTCTCCTCCCATCTTTTCCTCTTCTACCAATCAGCCTTTAGTTTCTTCCCTCATCACTCTTCAATCCTTCTCTCCGAGATATTCCTCCCTTATTCTCACACCATTCCTTCAAATACTCTGCCTTTCCTATTCTTCCACTTTGAATTTTGAATCTGTTAACTGTGATCCGTTCCGCTTGCACCTTCACAATAGAATTTCAATATTCCCTTTGTCTAAATTTCGGGCTATTTTTGGGCGCCTATGCCGATTTTTGGGCTTTCGAATGGAATATGGAAATTCTGTTGTAGAAGTGCTAGCGGAATAGACCTGATGAAACTAAGGAAGACTTGTGCCCTCTTTAATCCTCAACACAAACCGATCGGAACGTCCCTGATTTTAACCTCGTTTTCATACCTTAATACTTCCATACTTGAATACTTCCCTTCTTGCCTATTTTCCTTCACATTACTGATATTCAATGGGACTGATGCTACAAAAAGAAAAACCAACCTACAATTTAGTTGCTTAGATTAGACATGATTTCATACTAATGAAAGAGGTTCTTGCTCCAAGTTTGTAGAGATGTTAATACTTTGGAAACCGGATAAAAAGAATTGTGATGTAGCTTTGAATGGGATCGGAACTTCTATTGATGGAAGGCATACACCCAAGAAAGTCCCGTGTGATAAATGGAAACTAGGTGCATGGGATCCCAAATGTATTCATGGTTTTGGGGATAAGAAATCGTGGGATTCAATGTGCGTGAGGAAGATGGAGCCTTTATGTGTACCGGAAAGAATGAAGAAGGCGCGTGAGATAAAGAAATGGAGAATGGGATTTAATTTCAATCAGGAATAGAAAATAAATAGCGTGGTGACCAAGTAGTTGGTCTGACTATGAATGGGAGAGCATAATAGTATGCCAAGAAATATGAATGTGTATCTCCATGTCTCTTCCATTACTGTGAACTAGAATGAAAGTAGAAATCAGAAGTCTATTCTATGTAGCTTGTCATACCTTGGTCAATGAGGGTAGAAGCCATGTAGAAGATGCCTTTAGGAATTCTTCGAATGATACTCCAGATGCTTGGTATGATGAAGAAAGGATTATCCTTCCGAGAATCATCAATGGCTGGGTTGCTGTTCAACGAAATGTTCAGGTTGGGTATTTGGTTATTCAAAAAACCCAAAAATGACGGTAATGGAAAAAAGACCATGCTTCGAAGGACGCTCGTTTATTGCACTCAGCTAGCTTAGGAATAGAATGATACAGATGTATACTTGGTGCAGAACCGGAATCCACAGTATGAAATAAATATTCATGTCATCGTGAAGAAGACTGCGAGACGAAATTAGGCAATTTGAATGCAGAAGATGGATGGATGAAAAATTTTAGACAGCATCTTTAAGAGTGCATGTGAAGAGTGCAGTACTGCATCTGGAGGGAGAAAGACTATAGATGCTTGGTGGAAAAATGAAATTGTCAGGACAGCATACGAGAACTAGAAAGCATACTCTTGAAAGTAAGAAATCAGAGGTGCAATTAGAGAAGCAAGGACTAGATCAGCAAACACTTAAAGCGTGTAATATTGCAGGTTGAGCCTGCAAATTACTGTCTGTTGGAGCTGTTTTTTCTTTGTGAACAGCTCTTACTCCCTGGGAGGAAACACACGCGTAAGAAACAAAGCTCGACCGACGACCAAACTATTTTATCTAATTGTTTTTTTTTTATATTAGACCATTTGTTTTTAAAATGTAATGAAGTATGTTGTCGGACACATTCTCATTGACTTTCCCGTAGGGGACAGAGTGGAGTTCCATTCCGGTTTATTGTTTTCGTTTCTTTAAATTTTTTTTGCCGATCTCCGAGGTTGGTGGGCTTTAGAGGGAGTCATAGGAAGGGATGGTTTTTGTCTCAACATCACCCGGGTACAAGCAAAACCGTGGGTTGTTCAACGAGGGCGGGATGTGGATGAGATTCACGCATTCTGGTTCCTGTACCTGCCGGGATTCAAATAACCGCGCCACGGATCCATCAGCATGGTCACGGCCCTTCTCAGGAAACAGGATATTTGAAATCGCCCAGCTACCGACATGTTTTGGTGGCAGTGCGTAGAGCGTGTTTCAGTCAACCGCGCAAGAGGGGAGATACTGGCAGTCACCGAGTCGCCGCGCTGCGCAGACTGAGCGTATTTTGTCGGTCGAGCCTTGCGTAGGTTGTACGTGACCTGTCACTTTGCTGTTGCGAATCTTCGGAGTTAAGGTTGTGAGAACCAGGAATTTGTTTTGACGTATATTGAAGGCTAGTAATTTGTGGAAAAAAGAGCTCGGAAAAGAAGAAGAAGCAACCGTAATGAGGGCGGTTTTCTTTTCGAGACCTTTTCATATTGTGTGATTCTTATTTCTTTCGGTGAATCTTTCACTGTTTGTTTAAATACGCTCGGTTTACTTTCCGATGGCGGCATTTGACGCGGAGAGAGACCGCCAGGAGGAAAGCTCCAGGGCGGAAGTGTTCTTTTTCTTTTACTCCATCGTTGTTTTTTTTTGTTGTTGTAATTTTTACCTCATAATGTGATCTCGTTATTTTTAAAAAGAAGGTGTTAACCAACCGCGTTTTCCAGGTTGTATGTTATTTTAAAAGAGTTTTTTTTTAACGTAAGCAGAGGCGGTCTCCAAGCTGTTCTTATTGTTTGTACCAAGAGTTCAAACTTGTTAGAGAATGTGTTCGGTTGTTCGTTACCTATTCATTTGTTTCCTGACTAGTTGATTTTTTTTTGTTATTTCTCAATTAAACCAATGAAGGTTTGCAGTGTATTATTGATTTCAAAATATAGAGTAGAAGTTTATTTATTTATATTTAGCAAAATACTTTCTCTAAGTTCCTATTTTCCAAGCCCGCTCAATTTTAGGTACCTACGCCACTCTCATCGGGTATTGAGCTGCCGGGCTAGTTGTGTGAAGAAATGTGTAGTGTTTGGAATTTATTTGTGGTAAGGGTTTACTTTGAAAATTTACCGGTCTAGGGCGGTGGGCCATGACTTACCTGGCGCGAATTATTTCCTTTCGTTGAGAGAAAGTAATTCAAAGTCTTAGGGTCGGCAGTAAATAAAAACAAACGGGAATAAAACGCCAATTTCTAAGCCCCTTTGAATATATTTTTAAAGGCCGGAAATTACCGTTTAGAACGGTAAGAACAAGAAGGCAGGAATGATAATCGAAGCAAGAAAGGATAAAATGAGAGCAGAAGAAGATCCAAGAATTGAGAATGATTTCCAAATAACTTAAAAATCATTCTCGGAATGAGATAAGAAGACTTGAAGAGAAACTGGCAAAAGGGAAGCCGGAATAAGAAATCCTGATAATAAATTGGTGAAATTCGGATAAAGTGAGAGACTGTACGAGGGATTTTTTGGAGAAATTGTATGTTGGTCACGCTTGGGACGACTACAAAAGCGTTACAGATCATAAGATATTAGACAACCTGGTTGTACGTAGTGGAAGAAAAATTGCATGGACGAAATTGAATCCGTAATTGGCAAAACTGGAGAATGGTGAGACTGCTAATGTGAATAATTTCACTGCTGAGATGCGCAAGAACGGTGGCGAATACTTGCTGGTGTGACTGAGAGATTTCATGGATGTGCGTGCTGTGAACAATAGAGCTCTGAATGAATGGAGGAAGGCGACTATTTTTCAAATCTACAAAAATCAAGGGTGACAAAGACGACTTCTTAGGATTATTATCATAAGGATTCTTAGGAGAATACCTGGTGATAGATATCGCATTTATATTATTTATCTTATTTATGGCAGAGAAAATTCTTTTTGATTCTTGAGACTTGAACAGTATTATATCACGTATATTCATTTTCATCTCCGAGACGCGTTTATTGACGCGTTTATTTGACGCGTTTATTGGGAATATAACAATCGTTCATCTGATATATTTGTTCATGTCTTTGTCCATCGCGTCAAATGACCTATTGAAGAACCTTTCATGACTTCTGATGATCTGTAAAATATATTTTTGCAATTCTGGAGAACGTATCGTTCATATAAGATAATGTATTCTTATGTTGGGAATACGGTTGCTACATATTTCTGAATATCCTTCCTAATTATTCTGTGATACTTCGGGTGTAGGGTAGGATGTTCGTCGCTTTTCTTGCCCTTTTTCAGTAGGTTGAGTTGACTTGTTTTTTCCAATGTAGTCTTGATTGCCCTATCAATATGTTTGTTTGTGTAATAGCTTCGTGGCAGGAATGATTGAACGATTTTTGATTCCTATCTGAAAGTTATCTTCACCTGTTATGTAAACTGCTCTGTGAACGAGGGATTTGATGACCGACTGCTTTTGCGGCAGGTGTTGGTGACAGGAGACATGTATGTACCTACCTGTTTGTATGAGTGGATTTTCCGTATACTTCATGTCCTAACGTATGATCAGATCTTCCGCAAACTTGAACGTCCATTTAAGTCAATCTTCTGCTCTCTTTAATCTCCACAGTGAACTGGATATGAGGATGCAATCCGTTGTGGAAATGGGTGAACTTGTCCAATCTCTAAATTACCAGTCCATGTCTCTGAATTACAAAAAAGTCGTCAACGTTACGGCACTAGTACTCTAATCAGGTTCTTGGGTTGCGGTTTTTTCTTTTTAAGTTGAGTTTGAGGAGAGAAATCAGGCTTGGCGTGGGATTTCAGCCGTCCTCTTTTGAATTTCATCCTTTTTTTCGGGTGGAAGGTTATATATTGTAGACGCTTAATCAATGATAATTCCTTATTCCAGAATTCTAGAGCGAGCTAATAAAAAATGATGTCGTAATTCATTCTTCATTTTTGGGTCAAGATATCATCAATTTAGTGCGATTGGTTCAAAAAACGACCAGTCACAAGCATTGTAGAAAGCATATATGATAACATTACCTGAATCCCCAGTTTCAGGTCAGCCCTGAAGAAGTGAACTGCTACATTCGCGAAAACTTCCATCATAATGAGGAATCGTAGAAGCATCAAGTTGGTCTCGTGTAGTGTTTGTGAAATACATTATCTAAAATTCTCTCAACAACTCCATGCGAAAGTTGCTTTCATTATATCTATGATTTTTGGAGGATAAGATTTCCGGCGAGACAGGCACACAAGATTCGGAAATATTGAGTATCCATTTATAAACATTTTTCCGGAGAGAAGTGTTTTCCTATGAAGAAGCAAAGTGCTCATGGAGTAAACAGGAATTCTAACGTCTTTTGAGCACAGGCATGGCCTTCATATTCACCAGACCCGACAAGCAGCACCTGCAACGGCCAAATCCTGAAATCTGTGAAGGATAAATTCGTGTTTTTCGCACGTTATTTTCAGAAATTATTTCCTACTGTTAATAGGAATTTGATTAGGAGAAAAAGGTAGTGCACATAAATGAATTCATAGAATCAAAATACCTAGGCGAAAAATGTTGGTCCTTGTTTATCGACAGCTTTCTGCTACAATAAATTTTGAATTTCTCTGCTTTTTCGAAACACAATACATATTAAAACGATTCTAGCAATTCTTCCTGTCTCTCAATTCGACTTCGGAAGGAGTTCGGAAAATTATTTTTTCAAGTAGGACCACGAAATCTTTATCAATCATGCATAATTTTCAATTAGGAATAATGCGAGCCATGAGAGTTAAAGGTTATAGGATCCTCATCATGATTACTATCATTTTGATATTCACGGATCTTTCTAAGTATATTTTAATGTTTCCTTTTTCTTATTTCTTCGTAGTGTTTGTACTCAAAAAAGTAATTTGTTTTACTTAAAAAAAGGATAAATAAATTTCCAATTACATGTAGTTTTTCAGAGGGTGTCACAGGCGGGAAAGGTCTATAGTTCAACCCAGCTAATATCACAAATGTTTTCCGATAAACTAAGAGAAAAAATTCTTCTCCATACCTTAATTGAACAAATTACAATGAAGGCACTCATAATTTCTTGTAACGTTATTCATATTCCAGATATAAACAATTTATAAGATGAGAGAGGGTCTTGCGGTAGAACAGAGATCAGAGGATGATGGCGAAACAAAGGACGGAGTAATGGTGAGAAGAATTGAAGAGGGTGAAAAAGGGGTAGTGATGGTATGTGCTTACGGGAGAAGAAGGAAAGAGGAGGGATGGAATTTTATGAGGAGGTAGGTTGAGGGAAAAGAAGAGGGGCTGTTATTGATTGAGGTTGAGCTAAATGCATGGACTGGAGATCAGGGAAGAGAGGTATGGGATGAAGAGGAGGAAACGTTTATGAGGAAATCGAAACATGGAGAAACAGATCGAGAGGGTAGGGTACTCTTGCACTTTATGGGAGAAGCAGGGCGATTCGTCTGCAATGTGAATACTTGAGGGGACCATAATGGTGAAATGACATTCACAGGAAAAGAGGAGATCGTAATAGACTACATTTCAGCAGGAAAAAGGGTAAGGGAGCTTATGTTGGTCGTAGACATTCTAGATGTGAGAAGGGAAGAGGGTAGGTAAGAAAAGAAAACATGGGGTGTTGAGGGAGAAAAAAGTTGGAAGGATTCAGGGAGAACTGAAGAACGAGAATCTGAAAGGTGCAGAAGTGGAGGGGCTAGACGAGATAATAGAAAGAATGAAGGGAAGGTCAAGAGGGAAATAAGACCGAAAAGGAAGGGGGACATAGGAAGAAAGAGTTGGCGGGATGAGGAATGTAAAAAGGTCGAAGATAGAATAGAGGAGAGTGTGAGAGAATAGAGAAGAGAAGAGATCAGCAAGTATGAGTATAATAGGACAAAACGAGTATATGTATATGAGCAGAAAAGGAAGGAGAGGTATAGGAGGTTATAAAGATGGAAAGAGGAAGAAGGAAGGGAGTGAATAGGGATACAAAAATTAGTAAATGGATGGAGTACTCTAAAGGTATGTTAGGAGGGGAAGAGAGAAAGTTCGAAAAAAGGAAAAAAGAAGGCAATAGAAAAAAGAGAGAGAGACACGAACGACATCAGCAGGGAGAAAGTAAAACAGGCAACAGGAAGGCTGAAAAGAAATAAAGCGACAAGAGAGGATGGGGTAGAGAATAAAGCCCTAAAGTATGGAGGGGGAACCTGAGAAATGGAGGACAAGATTAGTGATTCCAATAATTAAAAAGGAGAGGGTAAAAATGTCGAGGATTATAGAGGTATAGCTCTGATTCCGGTGGGGTATAAGATTTATGCGGAAGTATTCAGAAACAGGTTAGAGAGGCATGTAGAAGAAGAAGGAATTATCCCTCACAACCACACGGGCTTAAGAAAAGGAAGGGGAACAACTGAAAGCATCTATTCCCTAAGCTATCTAGTTAGTAGTAACTTCGGTCGGAAGAGAGGAAAACTTGTAGCCTTGTTTGTAGACTTCAAGGCAGCGTTCGCGAAATATTTTTGAGGTTGGTTATGGTGACAAGTTGGAGTTGTCCAGAATATATGCTGAGGGAAAAACCGGGTAGAGAGAAAATGGTAGTTCGGCAAGTGAAGAGAGCATGAAAGCTCGAAGAGAAGCTGAAGAGGGAAGAGGGAAGCAAAACCGCACAAGCGGGCCTAAAGGAGATTAGGTCTAGAGCGGAGAGAGGCAATACAAAAGGCTCAAAATGGAGAGGAGAGAGAGACAGCGATTGAGAAAGGAATGTGATTTTCGAGAAGAGTTTGTAGAATGGCAGGAAATAGAATTGAAGATGAGGATAAGACATGGAGAGGAAAGATGGAGAAAGATCGTGGAATCGCAGTGCAACATGAATAGCTGACCAAATTTAAAAAGGAGAGTAAGTGGAGTAGAGTGTTACAGTTTAGAATGGGAGAGGGAATGAAAGCGGGTAGATTCTGGGTGGATGAAGAAGAGAAAATGTGTAGAATTTGTGGTTATGAAGTGGAGTCGTGGGAACATGAGTTAGAGGTGTGTACTAGAAAGGGAGAAGAAGGAAGGGATGTGAGTAATTGTGTGAGAGGAATATTGGATAAAAGTGGTCAGGGAGTACAATGGATGGGGATACTGGAAGAACTAAGGGAAAAAAGCATAAAGGGTTTGCCCATATGAAAGGACAATACAATAAAAAATATCAGATGTAAACAAAAGGAATTCAAACATCAGGTTTTGCGATTTTTATTCAATAGATGGGCCTAGCTGTTTCCGTGGCTGCACCTAATTATTTTCGAATTGGTACCTCAAATATACTTTTAGAATTTTTGATATCCCTTTTTTTCATTTCTACAGTATTTTCATTTTTACAGTATTTTCAATCGAAGGCTACATTTTCTGGGTGTGTTATCCATGAAATCTACATTTAGTATATTGGATACTTCCACAAAGCAAACTTTAATACGAAAGCTGAGAAAGATTGTGAAAGTGATACATGCAATAAACTTGGATCCAATTCAATTCAACTAGTGAAATTGATATCCTCTGATTTGAAAGACGATTTGAGTTTATATACGTAATTCAATCACAGAAATTCCTGCAGTTCTATAGATTCGCCATTTATTTAACGAAGAATTTTACCAAAAATAATTATCCATAATAATCTGCTATCCGTTCATTCAGCAACGTTTACTACACAGGAGCTTTGATATTTTCACGTGTTTTTATCTGATTGAAATCCAAAATCATCTGACTGTATTCTATTTTTAATACTCTTCCCAAGTAACGAGTTTGAGTGTCTCCAAAATCTTGCACTACATATGACAGCTCTTGATCCCCACCATTCAGAATTCCTTATAATCTTCACGCCTTTACTTTATAACCTCATTCTCCACTTTTTTCGGCAAACTCTGCTTCTTCTTTTCTCATGAATATTCTGCTTCCTAAGATTTCCCTCTTACTATTAAGTTCTTGCTATTATCGTTGAACCTCCCTCCCTTTTTCTCTATCTAGCTTATCTCCATCCTTCCGTCTTTCTCACTCCATTTTTAGATGTACTCACCTACTTTCGCCTTTATTTTTCTTAATGTTACCTACATACTTATACTCTCTAGTTTTGCTTTCTCTCTAAGTAGCCACATTTATTTTATTCCTCCCCCTTAGTCTAGTCTGCCTCAATCCACATCCCTGAGTTTTTAAGCTTACCCTGCGCTTCTCGAATTTAACCATTGTTCGCATTCGACCCGAATTTCGGCATGAACCCTCCATCTTTCTCCCAGGAATCTTCAATTTCCGCTACTCGTTGTGCACAAACCGTTAAGCTCCCTGCCTCATGTAATACCACCGATTTATCACCGCTTACCCCTACAAATTTCAGATTCTCCTCCTCAATTTTCTGGCCTCCTTTTCCGCTACGCACTCTCCCTTTTTAACACTTGAGCGGATTACTCTATGTGCTTTCTCCGTCTTCCGACTAGCAGCTCGCATCTTTTTTTACTCACCGCTTTTAATTTCCTTTCTGATTGCTTACCCTTTTATCCCTGTTCCACTTCCTTCGACCTTTCTATCCCACTTTTCACTTTGGGGCTGAGCTCTTGTATGCACTACTCCAGAGGTGTCCAACCTTTTTTTAGTCGCAGCCGGATCTGTTGCTCCGAACTCAAATCAATAGCCATTTTTGGGAAAAGAATATTTATAACGCTATTTTCGATTGTTTTGTATTGAATATATTATTATATTAAATATTACCACATTTTTCTTTATTCAACATTTATGCGATTGTTCGCATGCTTCATTTCTGTCAGTTTACCTAAATCTGTCTTGTTTTGTCAGATTTCACAATGAAATTCTGATTCCAAATTTCGCGGTGCTAAGAGGCTTCTTCGCTAAAAATTTCGGATTCCGAAATTAATCCGAACTTATCCGAAATCGATCCGATTCAAGAATTTTTCCTGAAACCTGTCCAATCTAATCCGAAAACTGCACTTCCATCCGAGTGGAGTCCGGAATTTAGAACCTGGAATTATTTTTGTTAAAGTGAAAACGAGAAGTGGTTCGATCAAGTCCGAAATCTGTCCGCTCGAAAACATCGACTCCGAAAAGAGTTCAGCTCTATCCGACATTAGTCCGGAATCCAGAACCTGAAATTATCCTTGTTAAAGTGAAAAAGGGAAGTGATCCGGTTGAATCCTAAATCTGTCCGTCCAAAAACATCGACTCCAGAAAAAGTCTGGCTCTATCTGAAATCAGTCCGGAATTCAGGACATGAAATTATTTTTGTTAAAGTGAAAAACGGAAAGTGATCCTAATGAATCCGAAATCGGTACGTTCAAAAACATCGACTCTCGGAATGGTCCGCATCTATCCGAAATTTATTCACAGCTTTGAGATGTGTTTCGGTAACAACCGAACACAACCCGAATTAATCATATCCGGAAGACCGTACAAAAAACGGACGAGAGCGGAAACAATCCGGAGAATTCACATCCGGTAGACCATACGAAAAGCAGATATGACCGGTTATAATCCGGTTCGATCGTTTTCTTCAGACGGTACAAAACACAGACCCGAACGGACACATTCCGGATTGTTTGTATTCTTTAGACCGCAAAAAAACACGGATTCGGTCGGACACATACCAGATAAACTGCATCCAGAAGACCGTAAAAAACACATACCCGAACGGACACATTCCGGATTGATCGTATTCTTCAGACCGCACAAAACACGGATACGACTGGACACAACCCGAATCAATCACATACGGAAGGCCGTACAAAACACGGACATGACTGGACACAATTCGGATTGATCACATTCTTCAGACCGTACTAAACACGGACTCGACTGAACACATACCGGATCAACCGCATCCAGAAGACCGTACAAAACGCAGATCCGACCAGACACAATCCAGAATATTCACATCCAGAAGACCCTCCAGAAAACGGACATGACCGGACACAATTCGGATTAATACCATCCGTTATACCGTAAGAAATACGGACTCAAACGGATTCTTTCCGGATTCATTGAATCCGTCACACCGGACAACTTTCGAGTCCTACCGGATGAAAACCAGATTCAATTTCGTGCTTCTCCCGTCGGACAAATTCCGGACTCTTTCGGATGGAATCCGGAGGACGGAAACCAGATTACTTTTTGAACGAATTCGGGCAAATTTTGGAATCCGAAATTTTTTCGAAACTTGTCCGAAGTTTTTAGCAGGGTACGGTACTTGTTCATACGGCTCGCGAGACTAGAAGATGTACTCTCACAAACATAATATTTCGAACCGAAGAGCAAGAGCCACTGCCAATCATGGCTGGAGCCATATGTGGCTCAGTTGCTCTCAGGTTGAACACCTGTGCTCTACTGCATCATCTCCATCGTCTGCGTCAGATTCTAACTGCTAACAACACTAACGCTCCTATCCCCCCCCCCTTTCTCTCTCTGTAGCCAGCTGTGACTCCTCACTCCACTCTTACACTCCCTAGCTGTCTTAGACTGCGCTAGTCAAACTCCTGTCTAGCGCTAGCTGACGCTTGTTTCACGCTACTCTCCAGAGTCTTCCGATTCGTTCCTCAACGTAACTTCTTCCTCGAATAGTTCAAGCAACAGGGAATATTTAATAAGTGATTTGTGTCAAAAACTTTGGTAAAAACCCATTTTTTTTGTAGAAAACGAGACTCCGAACTTTTGAACGCTCGAAAGTAGCCGAGGGGTAGGGGAAGAAGGAAGGTAGGAGAGACGTAGCGCGTCATGTCCGGACATTTTTTTAACGCATTTAGCAACATTTTACTGGAAAAAGGAGCAATAAATTTTTTTGCGCTTCAGTTATAATTTCGAAATCCGTTCCAAAAATCGAAATTGGACCATCTGTGCAACATACAGACATTTTGCAATTAGAAGCATTAAATAATTTGAATGGCGGTTACGCAAAAAAAATTTATCCTTCAGTGTCCATTCCTTTTTACACTTAAAGATCGTTTTTCACCAAAACTCAGTCATTGAAATTGAAAATTAACAAAGATATTAGATTGTTAAACAACTTTTTCGTTCAAACACTGAACTTTTTTCTATAAAATCTAACTATTGGGTAATAATTTATCAATTTCAATTCTAACTTCCAAGTTAATGTAATTTTTATGGTCAAAATACCAACTGTTTCGTGGAATGTTGTCTTTTCAGGACAGAAATTTAACTTGTTAGGTCAAAAAATCTAACTTCTTCTGGAAAAATCTATCCTGCAGGATATGAGATCCTATTTTTCTTGATTCATTGATGGATTTTTATTGTGTAGCGATATTCTGTTGATGTCTCGATCAGGGAGGAGGATGAATACATTTTTCAATCCTATGGTTTTTTATCATAAAAAAAGAGAAAGCTCTTTATCAGAGCAAAAACTTTTCGCTTGTAGCCTACAAGCCTCTTCAAATATAATAAAAAATTAACTCTTCTGACTTAGTTCACATTTTGTTCAATATAAACCACAAATCATTTGATCTCGAAAGAAGAATAAAACAACAAATAACAAAAATACAACAAAGAAAATAGAGGAAATCATGTGATGTTGGAAAATAGAAGATAAACAGCAAACCTTCAAACAAGCTTGGTGCAGTGTACCAAGAACTACCAGTTACGATAAAAGATCCGAAATGTTTGTCCCCTTTAAAAATTACAAATAAAAACTGTGGAGTGGGTATTTCTGTGGATTGGAAGAGAAATAGAAGGGTCATTTCACGTCAGATTTGTCAGTAAAATTCAAATCCACTCAAAGTTATATTTTTCTCGTTTTTAAAATAAAAAAAGAAGACGCGTATTTTTTCTTTTCAATATGATAAGTAGAATTCACAAGTTATCACTATTCAAACTTTCAGAATCTAATAAAGATCACTTTCTTGAAATTCTCAAAACTGATAATCAATTATTCATAAGAATCTGAATCTTTCAGAATAAGTCCATAATTGTTCATGCTTTGACTTACGTACGATGACTTACGTTTTCGTGGATATTTTTCCAAAGGCTTCCAGTCAATCAAATTTAAATGAGAGTCAGCCATAGTTTTTCGAAATTCTGTTAAATAAATCATGTTCACCAGCTTCGTTTTATGCACAAGCAATATTGTTATCAGAATGAAATTTGTAGATAACATGGATACAACTGTCTACAAGGTATCAGTGATGATGGAATTTTTATATTTTATCCCAAACATTTTTTATTTCTCCATTCCCAACTCAAGTCGTAAATTACGCTTTGGCACTTTCAAACGCTTCGCTTCGATGACGAATTTCGAAAGAAGCTAAGATTATCGTTATCTAAAGTTCGATGAGGGTTCAAAGAATTTATTTGGGAAACAAGCTTGTTCTAAGAGTATGTCAAGCGGAGGCGGAGATCTTGTCTGTTATCATCACAACCAAAACAAAGTGTTTTATTTTGTTCTTAAAAATGTCGTTTTCGAAATTCAGAACCCAGTGTTGTAATTCTTTCAATGAAAAAACGCACTCCCCAAAAAGTAAACGACCAATATACGCTACCCGTCAAAATTGATCTCAGAGAAATTACAATTTTTAGAATCGACCGATGTTTCATGTGCACCATGTAGAAAAAAAATCGGAAATCAGTGCCCTAGAGAAACGAGTGAGTACATGCTTTACTAGTTGGTCAAATTTTCTCAAAATCGCGTTATGAATCTTTTATATATGTGATTAATTTATTCAGAAACAATAAAAACGTCGAATGACTTCAACTCAAACCCTGAAAATACAAGTGACTCTAACCCTGAAATCCCAGATGACGACATTTTTTCGCTTTTCGATTCTGAATCCGAAGTAAGTTGATGTTTTGGTAATTTCTCACTAATTATAAATGTTTTTTAAATTTAAATATTCATGTCATGTTTACTCATTGTAGGATGAGTATGAACATAGTCCTCACTTTATTTCAGCATTGAAAGCAAAGTTTCATGACCCAAATAAAAGCCAGCAAGAGAAAATTAAAATATTGACAGTTTTGGGAACAAAATGGTCTGTGCGTAAGACAGCTAACTTAATGAATACTTCGTGCTACTTCGCACGTAAAGCTCGAGAGTTGACACTGAGAGAGGGCATTTTTTCGACACCTCCCAACAGAGCTGGTAAGCAGTAGTTCGAATTTTAAAGTCATTTATCAATAATTAATTTGAATAGTTGTTGGCTGCGTAAACATTTAACGTCAGTCACGTTGAAAGTTTTTCTAATTCAAATTATTGGTTTATTTTATTGCAGGTAAAGTTATTTTGCCGAAACAGAAACTAAAATTAAAGAACTTTATGAATCCGACGATGTTAGTTCTCCAATGCCTGGGCAAAAAGATACAAAATCGGTGAATATAAATGGGAAATCCGTTGTTTTCCAAAAACGTTTAATATTGGGAAACTTGAAAGGAATATACCTGAAATTCATCAAGGGAAATACTAATATGAAAGTTGGCTTGACTGAATTTTGCTCGCTCAGGCCAGAGCATTGTATTTTGGCTGGCTCAGGCGGAACACATATTGTTTGCGTTTGTCCCATTCATGGAAATATGAAGCTAATGGCATCAGGTATACAGCATAGAAAAATTCATTTGATGAAATTGAATATCATTAAACGCAATTATTGAGTAAGGTTAAATGATCGGTAAACAAATCAGTAAACTACAATCTTTATATTTGCTCATTTTTGTTCTTCAATATTTTTTCCTGGTCCCTTCCACTTTGAAAACAACGAAAATTCTAAGACACGATTGAATATTTAGTTATACTTTAAAGTAATATTGAAATGATAGTAGCATAATAATTCCTGCTTTCGCAGGTAGTCACATCGTGGATTGGATGAAAAAAGAAAACAATCCTGTAAGCAAATATCAAAATATTTTGTTGCTTTCACTTTGCTCAAATCCGACGGAGAAATGCTTTTTTGGAAAATGTCAAGAATGCCCAACATTCAAAACTTTGGTCACTATTTTGTCGAAAGTTTTTGAGAAAAATGACGTTCCGTAGATGAGTTACAAACAGTGGTTTTCACAACCTAGAACGACTGAACAATCTGTAACAGTTTGGACCGAACAATTCATTCAAAACTTTTGTGAATCTGGTAAAGGATTCCTTATCCATTCTTTTATCGCGAATGAGCAAGCAACTAGTTACAAAAATGTGAAAAAAAAATTTGCAAGATGAGCAATGTCTTGTAATTTGTGATTTTGCAGAAAATTATGCGTTTGTTATCCAAAATGCTGTCCCTGGTGTTCATTGGAATAACGACCAGGCAACAATTTTCCCAACAGTTTTTTATTTCGAAAAAGATGAGTTGATCCAGCACAAGACTTTGGTTTTTATTTTGGACTGTGAAAAACACGACTCGGTCGCAGTTTACGTATTTTTAGAAGAATCCAACAAGTTTCTTTCGAGCTTCTATCCAAATCTGAGATAATGCATTTATTTTTCGAACGGAGCGCCTCAGCAATTCAAAAACGCGAAACATTTTTCAACAACCATCACCATGAGCAAGATTTCCGTCGTTCTGCTAAGTGGCATTTCCAAGCCAGCGCACATGGAAAAGGCGCTTGTGACGGAGCAGCTGGGGCTCTGAAAAGAAAAGCACGAAGAGCAAGTCTACAGATGAGTGGAGATAGCCAAATAAGTTCGGCATTGGAATTGTATGGGTGGGCAAAGAATGACGGATGTTTTTCTAATACATCGGTGATTTACAAAAGTGAACGAGATTATGAAGCAGCTGCTAAATTTTTAAAAAATCGAATTGAAAATTGCGTAACAGTGAAGGGGACACAAAAGTTGCATTACATCGAACCCGTGCAAAATCACAAATTAAAAGTGAAGATTCACTCTTCTTGCCCTAGATTTGAATATGTAAGCTTTTCGAATATGTATCAAATCGAGCTTTGAAACGAAAAGCGTAATAGACGAGAAAATTCGTATCTAGCGATGTCATTATTCTGTACGAAAACTTCGAATAATAGAGAAAATAATAATGAATTTATTAAGCGAAAACTTCTGATTTTACTGAGCTACATAGAAATGTTTTCCTTCGGAATACTTTAGTTTACATGAATGATTGTTCATTTGATAAGTGATAATAAAACATTTGTTATGCATAAAACGAAATTGATAAACATAATTTATTCAACAGAATTTGCAAGAAACTATAGCTGAGTCTCATTTAAATTTGATTGACTGGTAGCCTTTGGGAAAATATCCTACATTAAAAACCTATTGACGGTCCACTCTAAAATTTTCGTTAGATATTCTCTAAATTACATAGGAAAAAATTTCTTTTCGGAGATACCTCTTTTTTGTAAATGCAATTTGTTTAAAATTTTTGCATATTCCCCGGATAAATAAATGATGAATATATTTCGCAAGTTACAAAGTCAAAGTATGAACAATTTTGAACTTATTATGAAAAATTCAGATTTTAATGAATAATTGATTCTTACTTTTGAGCATTTCAAAAAAGTGATTTCCATTAGATTTTGGAAGTTTAAATAATGGTAACTTGTGAATTTCACTTATCATGTTAAAAAGAAAAAATACTTGTCTTCTTTTTTTGTTTCAAAAACGAGAAAAATATAACTTTGAGTGGATTTAAATTTTAGTGGCGAATCGGACGTGAAATGACCCATAAATATCTCATCAAAAAATAGTGGCGCACTCACATGTTTACCCAATCCACACATAGAAATGACGCTTTAGAAATTACATACAGAGGAGAACGAATAAAGTCAAGGACTTAAAAGAAAAAACAGGAAGTGGCTTAAGAATGGGAAACGTTAAATACGTTGCGCAATCAGAAGAAACAATATGGCGACTATTAGTACACAGCAGTAGCGGGAATCTTTAAAAGTATTCTAGGATAACGCAGATAAAACTTAAACAGAGACATTGTGGAATCAGCAAAAACAAAATGGCGACAAAGAGTACATTGTTGTGGCGGGTACATTTGAATTTAATTCCGATGAAAAATTTAAAACATTGAAAGAAGAATCTAAAAAATGGTTCAAAAGTGTTGATGACCGTAATATTAGTTATCTATGTTCAGAATAATTTCTTATTATATCAACATGGAGATTACTAATATTTGTGTGTCGGATCTCAAATTAATTAATTTTTTATTTTCATTATTCTGAAATTATTCAAACGTTTCTGCTCCGTAAAAGAGCTTCCTCTTCTCATATAGAAAAGATCAAAGGATCAGAAAATATATTATACAATTTCTCATGGATAAATTCTTATGTTTGACATGCGACTTGTTGGTTTGATTTTCCTCGTCTGAGAATTGCAGTCAAGAAATGCATTTTTGTGGGTTCGAAATTAAACCATTAGCTCAATAAATGATTTTAGCTGATACAAAAGAATCCCCAATAGACCAGAATTATTGCATATTAATTCTCATGCATTTGCATGTCCTATCGTCTAAACTCTCCATATTATAAGTTCTTCGTAAAAAAAATGTGGAACATAAGAAGAGTTCTTATGCTGGGAGAATTTGCATGATAGAAATATTGGGATCATATGAAAATAATGTACAAGCCTTAAAGCGTGAAGGAAGTAAATTGCAGGCACAAAACACGAA
>WSXT02199306.1:0-17486 GCA_011762715.2 Neuroterus valhalla
GTCACGAACTCGTCCTTTCTTTTCCGGGTTTGAAAAAGTGTGCCAAAGCTCAATCCAATATGATCATTATTTCGAAAGTTATCGTTTATACAGACAACGACAACAACAACGACAACAGACAGACATACACCAACGTAAAAACTACTTTTTCGGAATCAGGAGGTCTCAAGACGTGGAGATTTCATAAATTCCGCGAATGTCAATATTCACATAGAACCAATACCTTCTCATTATGATGAGAATGTAAAAATTGGAATAATATTTCCGGTTTATAATATTGCTTTCCATCAAGAAAAAACTAAAGAACTTTGCTTCAAGTCGAGCTTATGTGTTTCAAAGTTTCCATCTATGAGGAAAAAACCAAATATTGTCTCTTTTCTTCTTTTCTTCCGTTCTTCTCTTCCTTCCTCCTTTCCTCCTCTCTCATTCTTCCCTTTCCTCCTTCTCTCCTTCTCTTCTTACCTTCTTCACCTTTTCTTTCCTTACTCCTCTTCCCTCTCCTTCTTTCCTTTCCTTCTCGCTTTCTTGACTCCTCACCTTCTTTCCTCTCTTTCTACTATTTTCATCTTCTCCCCTCCTTCTTCTCGCCTCCTCTCCAATTATCACCTGCTTCCCTGCTTCCCTTTTTTTCTTCTCCGTGACCTACATTCTTCGTTTCTTCTCATCTTTCATTCTTTTGTTCTTCTCTTTTTCCCTCTTTCCTTTCCTTCCTACTTTCATTCTTTTATTCTTTACTGCTTTGCTCTTATATTCCCTCTATCCTTCCTACTTCTTTCCCTCTTCTCTTCTTATTGTCTTTCTTCCCTTACCCTTCTCCTTTTCCTCTTTCCTCTGCCTTTTCTTACTTTCATCCGTTTATAACTTGTCCCCCCTTTCCCTTCTACTCCTTTCTCTTCTACTTGCCTTCGTCTTTGCTTACCTTCCCTCTTCTTATCTCCTCTCTTCAACCCTTCCTTTTTCATTCTCTTCTCACCTCCCTCTCTTCATCCCGTTTCTCCTCCTTCTCCTCTTTCCTCCTTACCTCCTCCCTCCTCTTCTTCCCTTCTTCCTTTCCTCTCCTTCTTGTCACCGCTTATTGTCTCCGCTTCTTCTCGTTTCCTCTCCATCTCTTCGTTCCTTCTTCACATCTTCATTTCTTCTATTCTGATTTTCTTCTTCTTCGCTTCTTCCCTGCTTTCTTTCTCTTTTCTTTGTCTTGTCTTCTTAACTTCTTCGCTGCTTCCTTCTTCGTTTCTATTATTTTTCTCCTCCTTCCTGTCTCACCTTCTTCACCTTTTCTCTTTTTCCCTTCTCCTCGTCGCATCTTTCTCGCTCCTTCAATTTCTCATTTTATCTTCATCCCCTCTCCCCTTTCATGCTTTTAACCTTCTTCATTTCTTCTTTCTCCTCTTCTCTCCCTCTCTCCCTTATTCTTTTCCTCTTCTCTTCTCAGTTCCTTCTTTTCTTCTTCCTCCTTCTCTTCTTCCTATCTTTCCTTTCTAAAGTTCTTGAATTCTTGGACACATTTTTTATATTTTAACCCATAATAAACGTCTCCACGAATTTTGCAAATTAACGAACTGCCCTCTTCCTATCATGCAGTTCTGACTTGTATATATTCTACACTGCAATTAGTGAGAAGAGTAATTTTATGCAACTTGTCTACAAAATTATCAGTTGGTCATGGGTGCTAAGGTACGTGTTCTGGACCCACTCCGTCCGAATGCGGATTCGATTGCCGCCTCCAACTCTAGAGAAGTAATGTTTAAGAGAGGTTAGTAAATATAGAGGAAAGCTGTTATGTGAAGACTATCGAACAAGTAAAATAAAGAGGATATAAATAAATATTTCAATATTACTTATAACAGGAAACTGTGAAACTAATTAGGAAACTCATTTCTGATTTCACTACTTACAAATACAACCACTGAACCTCTATCGAACTGGTATCCACCTCACACTATGACCAGTAAGAAGGCACTATAACGATTGAGGGTCAAAGATTTAAGTGGAAGGTAATGAACAGAGAGGAGTGAGAGAAGTGCTAAAAAGTATTGATGCGAAGGTAAAGATCGAGGAAATGAGGAGTTTAGGGAAGGAGAAGGAAGGAGGACAAGGATGGCCCTAATGGATTGAAGGAATGGAAATACGAGAGAGAAGAGAAGACAAAAAAAGTATTCTATAAAAAATGGAAGAGGAAAGAAAATGATTGGATATAGGGAAGAGCACTATGTACTCGAAGTTAAGGAGGTCACCAAGAGGTTACAGTTTGCAGTTTACAAATGCAAAAAGGAGGAATAGGAAAGGCAGAGCAATGAGAGGAATTGTGATAGGAATAAGGAAGGAATTTATGACAGAGAAGGATGGGAGACAAATAGATCAACGAATGGAAGGATTATTGTAAAAAGGGATAATATAGAAGGGAGAAGATAGATGGAAGATAGGGAGATTATATGCAAACAGAGATATGCAGGAGAAACCTGAGGATATGAAAGAACTGATGGAAAAAAAAAAAAGGGTACTGAACTTGTCACATGAGGAAGTTTTAATGCAGGGACAAAAGGGTGAGGAGGGGCACTATTGGAGCAATATTAGTGGACCGGAAAAGTAGGTTTGATCGATATTTTTGCTTACATGATATTATTACCTCATTCTAGCACTTTCCTTTCCCTTTTTCTTATTTTCATAGCACTTCGTGAAAGCTTGCTCGAATTATCGCCTATATTCTTCATACTTGATATCCGATTCCAACTTTGTGGTTGTCGATGCGTATAACGAGCAATCTATATGCGCTCCGACGCTCGCAGATATAATTCAAATCCCATAATTCGTTCTCTCGATGTTTACTCACAGAAAGCTATTAGATTTTATTGCTCCGACAAAATATGTTGTAGGATAAATATTAGTTATGTCGATTTCAAACTTATATTTTATATTTATAACACTTGAATATGCACCGACAGCAGTAACTGCGTCGTGATTCTAGACCCGTCGAGATCTTAAATGTCCAGCGTTTATAGGCGTGGTTAGCGCTCGGATGGGTGAACATACATGATTCTTGCTCAGTCGTGTTTTTACAACGTTTGACTTGGATTTTCAGTTCGGTTGGGGAGACTCTCCTCCCACGCTTTCCTTCTTCACTTCTTCACTTCTCATCTCCTTCCCTTCCCTTCTCCTCTCCTCACTTCTTCCCTCCTCCTTTTCTCTCCCACTCAACTTATTCTTATCTTTCCTTCCTCTCTTCTTCTTTTCTTCCCTTCCTATTTTCTCCTCCTCTTTTCCTTTTCCCTTCCTCACTTCTTCCTTCCCCTATTCTCCTTCTTTTTCTTCTTTTCTTCATCTCTTCTTCCCTTTTTCCTTTCTGCTCTTCCCGCTATCTTTTATCCTTTCTTTCTTTCCTCCTACATTTCTTTAATTCTCATCTCCTTTCCTTATCCCCTCCTCCTATCTTCTTCCCTTTTTCCCTTCTTCTTGCATTCTTCTCTTCTTCATCCCTTTCTTTCTTCCATTCCTTCATTCTTCGTAGTAGCTGAATGGTGATTCTTGTCCCGTCGAGATCTTAAATATAAAGGCAGTGTTAGGGGAAGAGGTATTTGGAAGTGTGGAGGAAGGCCAGAGAAAATAGTGTGGAACACGTGAGTGTCAAAAAATTGATGAGAAAACAGTAGAGAAGGTGTGATTGAAGAAAACAGAAACCGACACGTGCGAGAGTTGAAGGTAGGGAATGAACAGGAAGGGAAGCATGTGGGACTCCGGAGAGTGGAGTAAGGAAGTAGAGGAGAAGGAGCAACAGAAGGAAGTGGGTGTGAGGGAGGGGGGGACAGGGGAAGTTAGTGTTTATAGCACTACAAGAATTAGTGGTAGCCGTTAGAAGGATAGGAAAAATATAGTTGCCTCGCTGAAGGTAATAAAAGAGGAACTGGACAAGAAGCGGGAATGTTAGCGCGTAGCGAATGAGAGAGAAAGGGAGAACCTGACGCAGACAATAGAGAGGACGCAGTAGAGCATACATGAGCTAAGCCTGAAAGTGAAAACCACAAAAAAAGGTCAAAGGAAAACTAACCGAAACAAAGGGTGAGCAATCAGAAAGGAAGATAGAAGTGTCAAGGAAAGGAACAGTAGCGGAGAAGGAGGACGGAAAATTAGAAAGGAGGAATTTGAAAGTAGTAGCGGTAAACGGTAGTAAATCCAATTAAATTTGAGAAGTGCGGGGTGAGCTGAAAAAACTTAGGGATGTGGGTTGTGCAAGACTACACTGAGAGAAAGGAAATGATAGCAGATTGGCTACGTAGAGAGAAAGCAAGATTTGAGGTTATAAGTAGGGAGGTAACGTTGAAATATAAAAAGGTGAATGTAGGTGAGTCCATCTAGGAATGGGATGAGAGAGACGGTAGGATAGAGATAAGCCGGAAAGGGGAAAAGGAATAAAAGGGTAGACGATAGAGACAAGAATTCAATGAGAGGAAGTGCAGATTAAAAAATGAGAGGAAATCGTAAAGTGTAAAGGAAAGTGCAAGATGAGTCATATATCAAAAAAAAGGTGTATCATTATGAAGGACACAACGATAGGTAGTTTGAGTAAAACAAACGTAAGAGTGGGAAAGGAAAGAGGAGAGATGATAGAAATATTAAGGAAAGTAAGTTATACGATTAGAAAAGTGTTTGTCACGCAAAGGAAAAGAAAGAAGAGAAGAGCAAACCCAAAATGATAAAGTGTGTGGGGGTAATCAGAGTAGAATAAACGTTCAGAAAGGAAAGAAGGAAAGAATGTCGTCTGAATGCGTATACGAGTGCAAACTAAACAAGGATGAGAGAAATTTGTGAGAACGTGTAAGGAAACGCAAGATGAGAAGGTGTATCGTTATAGGAGAGTAAAGAAACGATCGCACGATTCTTATCATTTGATCGAGAATGATAAGACTTGTAGAAGAGTGCAGAATACGAAGAAAGAGTAAGAAATTGTAATAACATGTAGGAGGTTGCATAATAAATCTTACGTAAATGTGAGTGAAATATTTATAAGCTTGGAGTATGATATGCTAACGATGTGCAGAGAGATCAGATGACATATATTCGACAATATCACTGAAATGAAATGACCTTCATTTCCACATAACGTCCTCCCTTGCGACCTCCGGCTAACAAGTATGTGTGCACTTCTGTTTTATGTACCACTTTCAATATGCAAAGGATGGGAAGCGCATATCGAATTTTCATAACAAAATCCTCCCAGGAAAAAAAATTAGGAAAAAAATTGCGATTCCAGAACATCATTGCTATATAAGATTTCCCAATATGGAAGGAAAAACAGGGGAAAGAGGAGAAAATGATGTAGCAGGAATTTGTGTGAGGAAGTGGAAAATCGAAATACAGAGAAGAAAACTGTTTAAATGTGGAAGGTTGTGCAGAGCAAGTTATATTTTGAGAGAAGGGCACGTCGTGGAGGAGAGGAGAAGGATAGAGCAAGGGAAGTAAAGCAAAGAAAATTTGCAAGTAGAGAAAGAAAGAAAATACTCGTAAGTTCTGATTTTGCGAAAAAGTGCAGAGTGGAAAGAGAGGAAAGAGACGGTGCGAATCTGTGGGGAAGTGGAGGGAGGAAAAGAAGAGTAGGAAATGATGAACTTGTCTGTAGAAGTACAGAGAAAAATGGGGACAGACGTGTGTGGTCGAAAATAGTGAAGAGTTAGTGCATATAAAGAGAGTTCAAGTGCAACCAACATAGAAGTGAGAATATAAGGAATATAATAAAAAAGTGTGAAGAAATGTACGGTGATTTATCTAGTAAGAGAAGGGTGGAGGAGTACATAATGGAAATAAATATATATGACAAATTTTAGAACAGTGTAAAGAACTGACGAATAAGTTGTATAGCGGGAGAAGGGTGTTTCGTCAAAGAGACGAGAAGGAGAGATCTTCTTTAGCGGGATCAAGTAGAACAAGTTGGCAGTAAAAGAGGAAAGAGAAAGGATAAATCAATATCGTGAAAGAGTTCTGGGTGGAAATGAAGAGAAAAATATCAAAGAAATGTGCTAAGACGGACTGAGTAAAATTTAATAAAAGGAAATTTTTATAAGTGGTGAAAGAGTTCAGCATGAGTGTTATGTAAAGGAGAGGGTGTGTCGTCATAAAATAGAAAATGAAGGGCTTGTAAAGGAAGGTTGAGATAAACGAATGCAGCTGTGGCAAAAATGAGAGGAGGGGATGGAAGAAATGTGTATAGGAGTATGGAATGAGAATAAATATGAACAAATTCTAGAATAGTCTGCAGGAGTGTAAAGTTAGTTGTATAGCGGAAGAAGGGTCTGTCATCAAAGAGAAGATAGGAAAAAAGATTTTTAGAAGAGGTGAGTGAAGCAAGTGTGGAAGTAGAAGAGGAAGAGGGGAAGATAGTAAAATTTTGTGGAAGAGTTGAGGATAAAAATAAAAGGTCGAATGTTGAAGAAATGTGCTGAGGTGTGCAGGGTAAAATTTAAGGAGAGGAAATTGTTATAAGTGGTGAAAAAATGCAGCATGAGTTTTACGTAATGAAGGTAGTGTGCCAACATAAAATAAAAAATATGGGGCCCTTGAGGGAAGCTTGAACGGAATGAATGCAATTGTGGAGAAAAAAAAAGAAGAGGGGATGGTAGAAACGTGTAAAGGAGTGCGTGAGATCAAATGAAGCAAGTGTAGAATTAGGAGAGGAAAAGGAGGAGAAATCAAAAATGCGGAAGAGATTTCAGGGTGGAAAGACAGAGGAGAATTGAGTAGAAATTTGCCTGTGAGTGCAGAATAAAAAAAGAAAAAAATGAGTAAAAAGTGATTGCAGATAGTGCAGCATAAGTGCAATGTGAAGAAGGTGTGTCGTCATGTAATAGAGAGAAGTAAAGTGTGTAGAAGGACGTCGGGCGCAATAAATGCAGTTATGAAAAAGGAATATGAGTATAAGGTGGAACAAACGTGTAAAGGAGTGCAGAACGAAAAACAATGTTGACAAATTCTAACACAGTATTTAGGAGTGAAGGATAGATTGTATTGTGAGAGATAGGTATGACGTCGAAAAAAAGAGAAGGATGAACCGTGTGGATGAGAAGTCTAGTTAAGCAATGCTGGGGCGAAAAGGAGAGGAGCATATACTGAAACTGTGTAAAGCAGTTAAGGGGAGAAAATCGGAGAAGATGTTGAGAATATCTGAAGCAGTACAGCAGGAAAAGGAAAGGAAGGAGATGGTTGGAATGTGAAGGGAGGAGTGCCGTTGAGAGGAAGGAAGTTACATTACAAAAATGGAGGGAGAAAAGTAAAAACGGGAAAAAGAGGAGTAGAGGAGAATATGTAAGAGAGTGCAGTTTAAGGTAATGTTAAGAAGGAAGTGTTTCCTCATGAAGATGAAAAGGATAATTAGTGTCAATAAAAGACAAATTAAAGAAATTTAAATGTCGGAAAAGAAGAGACGAAGATGTTTTAAATTTGTGTGAGATCGCCAAATGAGCATAGAGGAAAAGTATGTAAAAAAGGCGTAAGGGGCTGCAACGTGAGTATTATGTAAAGAGGGGGAAGCGTCGTAAAAAAAAGAGGAAAATGGAGAGTTCAGAGAGAGGTCAAGACGAATAAACGCAAGAGTTGGGATGATAAAAATATGTGAAGGAGTAAAAGTTTAAAAGGAAGAGGAGATAGTTGAAGTGTTTGCAGGAGTGCAGAGGGGAAACAAAGGGGGCAGGATGAGCAGAAATATATCAGAAGGTGTAGTATCAGCAGTTCGCGACTTGAGTTCATTCTTATCATGTGACAAAAAAGGTTTGCAGACGTGTGTTGTTTTCTGATAGCATTCTGCGTCATAGAAAAAATAATAACATTATCTCATCCCTAAGGCTGAAGGAAGAGGAACGAAGAGGGAAGGAAGAGTAAGAGTACACGTATGTGAGTAAGGTGGGAACATCGGCGATAGACCACGTGGTTATGAATATATATGGGTCGGGAGGGGACGGAGAGGTTCGCAGTATAAGGAAGGCTAGAATCAAACCATCAGCCTCTAAACTTGTTGTTAAGAGGAGAGAGCTGTGAGAGTCAAGAAGAAATTTCGATGGGTGGCAGGGAAATAGGGTCGGAGAAGGCTATAGAAAAGTACCAGGAGCAGCTCGAGGAAGTGAGTTTCAAAGGAGAGTCGGTGGAAGAGATAAAGAGGGATCCAAAAGTGAAGGTGACAGGGTGTGTGCAAGAGAAAATATGAAGAGAAGGGCATGAAGGAAGTACAAGAAACTGACAGGAAAATGAGCAATGTGTGAAGAAGGATAGTTAATGACTTTAAAGTGATGCCCCTTAATGGGGTTTATGGTGCTTCAAAATTCGAAGTATTGCATAATCAATAGACTTATTAATGAGAAAGTTATTTTTTATGCAAATTATATGATAAGACGCAATTCACTCTCTTTCACAATCCCTAATGAATCAGCGCACCATGATTTTAATCCCTCAATTAACATAAAACAATAAGAATGAGAGGAAATAAAAAATAAACATTAAAATAATAAGAGAATGGGCAAAAGAAAAATGTGATTGAATAATCTAAAACATATAAATTGAATCGAAATAAAACAATGAGTTCAGCTTGTGGGTTAGGGCCAACTTGAAGGTAGTAACAAATAAAATGAGTCCGAGATTTGTTCGAAAAGGGGCAATGATTGATTTATTTTCGGGTGTGGTTTTTTTCTTTTTGAAGGGGGAACGGAGGGGAGCTGTTTTATTCAAATGTGACTGGTAATTATATGATAGCAAAACTACTATCGCTGATAATGACCGAGTATTTCCGTCAGGAGGAGACGACAATTTCTGAGTTTCCTTGGTGGTGCGAAGTTTCCCATGTGAGCGGTTTGATTGCTTAGGGAGGAATGAGTCCCGGTCTCGAAACGCGCTCTATTTATGGCCAACGAGAAAGCTCACGCGCGGTGGATGGAAGGGGTTGCGCCTTATTGGTCTGCATTTGTTCCTAGCGAGAACTCCATTACCGAGAAGTTTAACATCGACGGTACGGAATAAAGCAATAGGGTTTATTTTTCATCTTCGAAGCTCCTGCCCTTTAGATTTGATTAGATAGGAAAAAAATTAACGGATCTCTCTTGTAGAAGAAAAGATTTTTGCAGCTCCTGCAAGCCCCATGGAATTGAAAAAGTATTCCTCATAAGAAGAAAAGATGTTTTTTGAGTTTCATTCAGGAAACTCAAGATCATGTTTGAGTCTGGCTGATTCTTTTCTTCAATTATTAGCCAACTTATGCAAAAACAGAAATAATTTTTTGAATTTTATGCCCATAAGTTTATTTTGTAGAAACCTGAACAGAAATTTCATAAACAGAAAATTGGGGTAGGCGCATTTTGGTTCAACGTTTTTTTTCTTGCTATTATTTTTCAGTAAAATATCAATTTCAACTGATGATCGGATGTTCCGAAAAAAATTTCAAGCAAGTTATTATTCTTTATAGGAATTTCTATGAGAGAATTCCTATGAACGAATTTCATGAAAGATTGATAATTATTTATAACAATACCCTCTAAAAATTATGATATAAAGATTCAGTTTCTCCTTAGATTTTCAATTCTTCCTTGATTCTTGATAAGTGTCAGGATAATTTACAAACTTTTTTGTTCAAACATTTCTTTATTCTTATAAAAAATATTTTCCCAGTACAAAGCTGAAAAATTGCGGTTTTTTCCAAACTTTAATCTAACTCTTTACCCACAAAGAAGCTCTTATTAACATAACTTTATAGCTTAGACGATTTGTTGAGCATTTATTACAATATTGTTATGGAAAAATGCTAGGGAGTCACGCTTTTTTACCATTTTTTAATTCTATTTTTAGGCCACTTTTTATTGATAGTGACGTGATTATGAGTTCAGGTTTACAAACATAATGCTTCGGAAAATAAAAATGGACTTTAATAGTGAGGAAAGTATATTTTAAACGAAAAAAACAAGAGGAACATAATTTATTTTCCCCTCTGACATAGTTCTCTTTGAGAGAATTCATGTAAAGGACAAAGGTTTCTCCATTCTTTCTTCCATCTCTTCCATTCTGTATTTTATGGTGTGTAAAAAATGAAATAGTTTTGTCAGAAATTCAACTGTATTATGAAAAATTTATTCTTTGGATAGAAAACCAAGATTCTTGTTTAAAAATCAAAATATGATCTTAGAGTCATATTTTTTTAATAGAGAATTCAACTGCGTTATGGAAAGTTTCTTCTTTTATTAACAAAATATTCATCTTGGTATAATTTCCGGATATTCCGTTAGTCATCCAAGTACCTACTCCTCATTGCCAATGAAAATTTGTGTCCTCTCCCAAAATTTTGATAACTTTTTTTTTTTAAGATATTTTTTTTCGAGTGTTTTTTTGGATCCGTGCGTTGGATTTATATTTTTTATTTTTAATTTACATGAATTGAAGATAATAAGTTGATTGTTGATTGAATTCATATTCTGAGAAGATAAGAGACTCTCAACAGTTTTAGGTTATGTTGAAATCCTACACAGAAAGTTAGTATTTCTGACCAAAATCGTTATAGTGTGAACAAGATTTGGAATCTTAAAATGGTTTTATGATTGAGAAGAGCTTTTACCGATTCTATTCAATTTTCGGAAGTAATTACGTTCGGATCACAAAATCTCTCAACTTGAATTTTACTTGATTCGGGAAAAGACAAGTATTTTTAAATTGAAATAAATGCATTCTAATCTAGAGTCGGGAACAAGACAGAAAATCTTCTGAAATTCCAAAATACGTTCGTGTTCTGTTCTGCAAATAAATATTCTTATACGAAGAAAGAAATTATATAAGGAATATTAATATATTCAAACAATTTGAGGTTATGTAAACCGTCACACGTAAAACAGCTATTCAAACACTGTAATTATCATAATTTGAACAAGTTTAGAATGTTAGCACAATAGTAGAACTTTATGAATTTTCAATTGTTAGATAGTTCCAGATTTCATTGAAGTTTTTTTTTTTTTTAAATCTGAATTCTTTACGATGGTTTCTAGATTCAAGAGCTTCATGATTTATGAACAATTTGAAATAACGTCAACGTTTTGCATCAGGAAATGGTGTTTTCATATAAAGATCATAATTTTGTCAAATTTTATTATTTTTAAACAATTTTTTATTATTTCCATGTTATTATAAACAAGATTGAAAATCCCGCAACAATTCCGGACTACGTTAGTCTTTTTTGCAGGAAATGGTATATTTATGTTCCGACAAAATTTATTTTTCGAGAAAGACTTGCGACTGTAAACAATTTCAGGTTATGTTCGCGTTCCATACGAAAAATGGTATTTCGAGACCAAAATAGTTGAAGTTTGAATAAGCTAAAAATTTTCCTAACAGTCTTAGATTGTGTTAAAGTTTCGCACGAGAAAAAATGGCTTTTGAAGAATAGTCATTCGATTTCAGGAGTTCATTTCTGTTTCAAAATTTCAGGCCACCTTGAAGTTCTGTACTGAAAAAAATATTCCAGAACAAAAATCATGATTTCCTTAAGATTCCGAATCTCTAAACAGTTTCGGATTATGTAAGTATTTTTTCTCGCACATTCGTAGCAGAGAAAGAGTCACAGATTCAAACAATTTTAGGTTATTATGGCATTTAAAACAAGATGTGAAATATTACAACAAGACTGGATTTTGTTCTTGTTTTTTGTCTGGAACTGATATTTTCTTTGAAAAAAAATATATTCTGAAAACAATTCACATTATTTGAACAATTTTAGGTTATGTTAGCATTCAACACAGAAACTGGTAATCCAAAAACATAAATTATTATAATTTGAAGCAGATTGAGAATCTTCTTCTGATTCTGTAGTATATTATTTTTATCCGGAAAAATGTATATTTCAAAGGAAATTCACGATATCAATCAGTTTGAGGTTACGCAAGCGTTTCATTCTACATTAATAAATAGCGTTTCAAAGCATGTAACAATAATTTGAACAAGATTAAGAATCTCTAGAAGTTTTGGATCATGTTAGTGTAGTTTTCATAAATCAGTATTTTTATCTAAGGGAATGAGAATTTTGAAGAAGATTTACATACATGAACAATTTTGGGCAACTTAAGCACTTTGCTCAGAAAATTGCTATTTGATTTCGAAAATCATTATGATTTGGAAAAGACTTAGAATCTTAGCAGCTCTGGAAGATTTTTATGTTATTTTTCAGGAATACGTATTTTTGATACGAAAACAACTACATTTCGAAGAAAATTTACTATTTCTAACAGTTTGTGGTTATGTTATCGTTTTGCAGCGAAAATAGATATTTCAACACCAAAATCGTTATAGCTCGAACAAGATTGATTGATATTTTCATTCAAGAATAATCTATTTTGGTCAAAACTCCATTATGTTTGTTAAAAATTCTACTGTTTTTGATTTGAACAAGATTGAGAATGGTTCAACAACTTTAGGTTATGTAAATATTTTTGTTCAAAAATTGGTGTATTTTCAATTTGACAGAATTTCATTCCAAAGAAGATCCAGGATATGAACAGTTTAAGGTTATCTTAGCGTTCGACACAGAATCTTGGGACAGTAAAACTTCAGAAAAAAAAACTCAAGTTTCAGGAAGATCGTATCATATTTCGAGTTGAGATGAGAGAGGTTCAGATAAGTTCATTTTAAAGAGTTAAAATTTTGCTTCATTAACCACTTACCGCACTTACTGATCAGGTATAACTTCAGACTAGCGTGTTTAAGGTTATGTCGTTCACAGATCAACAAATATCCGAAATTTGATCGGGAATCTACGGATGGATACGAAAATTCTCACGAAAGCGATAATCCGGACCTCAAACACAATGGCAGGTCCACTTTTTTTATCACTTAAAATGAACTTGCAATCATTTTTTTAGAACTCCAGGTTTTTATTGAAGATTCATCTAATTTTTCTGAAGTTCAATTTTTTTTTTTTGAGAATTCAACTGCTCAGTGAACAATTTGTCTTTTCCGCAGAAAATTAATCTTCTTGATTGAAAATGCAGTTGTTAGATAAGAAATCCGTCTTTTTGTAAATAAATTGATTCATTTTCATGGAAGTTTAACTTTCCCATTCAGGATTAAATTATGTTGTTTGAGTCATATTTTTCTTCGAAAAACTCTACTGCACCGTTGAAAACCAGTTTTTTTTGGTAAAAATCATTCATCTCAGTTACGAAATCTGCTATAAAGTTGAAATTCGGCTACTTGGTATAAAATTTATAAATTTGTTTGTAAATTTATCAATTTAGTTGAAGAAACATTCTTTTCTTCATCAAGAGATGTAATTTTGATGACCAAGATAGATAAATTGAGAATGGGATGGAAACGGTCCGAAACCGATCCGAAGCCCAGTTGGGGGAGCACTCGTCTGGATAACGAGAGGTCATGGTTTCGGATCCCAGCAGAGCTGGGAAGTCGGTCCTTTTTTCACAGAAAAATGTAATTATTAACTAATTTTGTCGAAAATTCTACCGTTTCCTCAAAAATTCGTTTTCAGCTTGGAAATTAAAAACATGGTCCGTCTTTGAACCATTTGGTAATATATTTGACTCTTTTATTGAAATATATTCGTGGTTAAAAATTTAGCTGTTTTGATTTGGATCGAAATATTGTAGTAAGGGATTCAGCTATTTTGTAAGAGATTCCCTTTCTCATACAAAAATTCATCATTTGCCTATTATTTATTCATATATTTATTGGAACATGTATTATTTACGAATTTTTTTATTTTATATATCTGTTTCGTATAGTTTCAACTTTGAAACTTTATTGAATATATTTTCATTTACATGATTATTAAAAACACATAGTCTGGGTCCTCGAAATATTTTTGAATTCTAATTTGATAATTATCTGGTAAATCCATCAATTTTGTAAAATGTTATACTTTTTGGTCGCACATTCATCTATTTCTTCCAAAATTTGAGTGATTGTTTCCAAATGACAATTCTTATTGAAATTCCAACTGTTTTGTAGAAAAATCGTCTTATCAGCTCTCAAATTGAATTAGTTTTGTAGAAAATGTAACTATTTTGCACAAAATTCATCTTATTGGCTTAAAAATACAACATCACGGAAGAAAATTTGAATTTTCAGTTAAAAACTTATCTCTTTTTGTGGAAATCACATTATTTTTGTTGGAAATTCTTCTGTTTTTGAGAAAATTTATCATTCCATCTGAAAATTGGACGATTTTGGTAGATATTTTAACTTCTTGTTGAAAAACTTGTATTGTTTCTAAAATTCATCTTTTTTAGAGGAATTTGATCATTTGGCTTCAGATTGAACATTTTAGGTGTAAGTTTGCCTATTCAGTTCGAAAATGGATCTATTTTGGGAAATACTCCATTATTTTGGTTTGAAATCTACTGTTTTTGAGAAAATTTATTTTGACCTGGAAATTGAACGATTTCGGTAAATAATCTAACTACAGTAGAAAAAATTTTATATCTTTCGGAAATTCATCTATTCTGAGGGAAGTTTGACTATTTGGCTTGAGATTGAACATTTTATATGAAAATTTTTCTTTTCACTTCAAAAATTGGTTCCTTTTTATGAGAATTTTATTTTTTCTTCACTTATTTGACTGTTTTGTAGAAAATTCGTTTTTTTCGTTCAAGAAATCAAATATTTTGGCAAAAGATCGACTTATGTCGTCGATAATAATTATTTTTATTGAAAATCCCACTGATTCGTTAGACATTCGTATTCGTGGCATCAAAATGAACATTTTCCATCGACATCTGTCTCCTTAGTTTAGAAATTAATCTATTTTGGTGAATATTTGATTAATTTTGGTAAGAATGTTATTGTTCTGTTGAAGATCTTTTAGTTGAGGATTCAAGTAATTTCGTCGAGGATTAAATTTCTTCTTGAAATTCACTTCTCAGGTTACGAATTCGAGTATTTTGTAAAAAAGAGTTTCTTATCTTGTTTGAAAATAAATTTTGCAATTTTATATAGAAATTGATGTATTTTGTACTCATAATTCTTTTTCATTCGGAAACTCGAATACTTGGTTTAAAATATAACCACATAACTCCACTGAATATATTTTCATTTATATGATTATCAACAACAAATAATCTATCTATCTATCAATTTGGTCAAATTGTTTTTGGCTAAAAATTCCCATTTTCGTTTATATTTCCGAATTATGAAAATGCCACAAATCTGACAATTTTGTTTTTATCTAAAAAAATCCTGAGCATAAATTTCTTCTCTTTTTACCTACTACAAGAAACCGTTCTTACAATTTCTGAGCTTTTGAAAATAAGTACAAAAAAATGTTCAAAATCCTCCCACTCTTTGATTTTTTATCCCAAAAAGCTGGTTAACGAACTCAAGTTGTCTTTTTGGTTCTCAGATTATTTTTTATTATTTCTAATTATTTTTTGTGAGATCAAAATGCAAATTCTCGATTTTTTGAGAAAATTCAAAAAGACTTATTCACGATAGTGTAGGGCTCCCTAGAAGAAACATTTTTTCTCTCTGACTTTCTTTTCAATCTTGCTTTATTTGGCTAAAAATGATCATTTTCGTTTATATTTTTGAATTTTAAAAATGCCACAAGTGACAATTTTGTTTTTACCAAAAAAAAATTAAAAGGATGAATTGTTTCACTTTTTACGTGCTACAAGAAATTGTACTAACAGTATTTTAATCTTGAAAGAAAAAGTCCAAAAAAATTTTCAAAATGCTCCCACTCTTTGATTTTTCATCCAGAATAGCTGGTTAACGAACTTGACCTGTCTTTCTGGTCCCTCAGAATGTGTGCCAAAGGGCAATCCAATCCGATAAGTCTTTCAAAATATATCAAATATAAAGATTACAGACTACAGCCAGACAGGCAGACAAACACCTTCGTAAAAACCATTTTTTCTGACTCAGGGGGTCTTAAAACGTGTGGATTTCATCAAATCCGCGAAATTCATTTTTCGCATAAACCCAATACCTTCTCATTCAGAAAAAGAATGCAAAAAATGGAACTTTGGACGCTTGTCACAAGCTTACGAAAAAAAAAAAAATTAACACAAGTTCTTTAACAGAAAAATATCTTGAAATAATTTATCAATTTTTGTTTTACAGAATATGTGGTTTTTATTTCATACACGAAAAATAACTCTAAAAATGAAATGATAAACTATTTGAGAAAATGACGGAGGCTGAGGCAGAAGATTGATAGAGAAAAGTTCTTGGCCAGAAAAAGTTCTATAAATATGTTATAATTTTTCTGATTGGACGCGTATTTATTTTTTCAATCATATAAAATAAAATTAAACATTGAACAATTAAATTTCTAGAAACAGTACACAACATATGGAAAGAATCGGGCAGAAAAATTTCTCTACCGTTTCGGACAAATTCTGATCGAGGGCACAGCACGAGACCCGAGTGGAGAATGTATTCGTTAAAGCCGAAGAAGCTTGAACAAAAGATAATCCACAATCATCAAATTAAAGAAGTCGACATTTCGCTATCGAGTTTTAAAAGCTCTGTATACAAATGTAGGGAAGTACAAAGACCAAGCGCGGAGCGTGAAATGAGATTGACATCAAGCGCGAAGCGCGAGACTCAACATACGCGTGCCCTTGACGCGCTCAAACTTGCGAGCAAAGCGAGCCGCGCTCGAAGCGCGCGATGAGGATATCCCCGCGCAACGGGCAGATTTTTAATGTTGTTTTTTATAAATGAAACAAAAATTACTTATCCCATCAACAAGTACTACTTACAAAATTTGTAGACCTTTCTGGGTTGCAGAATTTTTGGTTTGTTATCTTTTGCCGTATCTTGCATTGGTCGACCGAGAAGTGAAATGTTCTCTCTTTCATTATTTTTCTTTTGCAGTAAAAAAAAGAATTTTCCACTTTTTGAGGAAATTTGAAAAGTTGATATAAAATCCTGCGAGGCACTAAAAGATAAACATTTTCCCCTCATTTATTTTTATTCATCTCGTGCGTTATTTCGCTTTTAAGCTTCATTTTCGTTTGTATTTTTGGTTTTCGTCGTTTTTGGAAATGCTACAGCTCTGCATTTTTTTTATCGAGAAAAGATGAAGACACAAATTGTTTGAATTCCCAAGTACTACAATGAACCATTCATAGAATTTTCGAATTTCGCAAAAAATGGTCGAACAAATTTTCAAAATGTCCCAACTTTCCGAATTTTTATCCAAAATAGCTGGCTAACAAACCTGATCTTTAGTTTCTGATACTGGAAGATTGTACCAAAGACCAACAAAGTGAATCAGTTTTTCCAAAAGTTATCGTGCTAAGATACACACAAACACGCAAACTCAATCTCATTCCGGTTTCGGGCTCGGGTATCGACGGGCTTGAAACGAGATCGAGTGAGCTGAAACGTGAACAGTCAGAGCTTGCGAATACACGCGAATAACTGACGCCAACAACAAACAACCTGTTTTTCGGGTTCAGAGGATCTCGAAACAAGGACATTCGACCAAAACGGGGGGGGGGGGGGGGGGGGTCAAATGTTAC
>WSXT02199317.1:0-18903 GCA_011762715.2 Neuroterus valhalla
TGGTAAGATTCGCTTGTGGTCAGCCACACTGACAAGTCCTCACAAGTGAATCTAGGACGAAACGCCTGTGTCAAAAAAGGCCATTCTGTGGTAACATCCATGCCCAGAATGAGGAGAGCAGTATGTTCTCGAAAAAACGGGGGGTTCAATTTTGAAACCATTGTCCGAAAGAGTTGTTGGATTACACATAACAACAGTGTTTTTTTTTTAATCCATTTTTCATAAATATTGAATGCTCGGACGTAAAAGCGCCTTTAATTTATGTAAGTTCTACTTGTTATAATTTTTTATTAAAAATAATAAACAAATGTACATTTTAATGTCTTCATTATTATTTTGGTGGCCGGCTTGACCTTCCAAACGTCCGCTGTTATGCAAACATTGATATTGCAGGACGAGGTAGCACGCGTACGGGACAGCGCTGAGATCTTAAATCAATTGTGGCTTTAAAACCATAGAACACGATTGCCTGACATTTTCCAAAAACCTTCCTTCAATCCTAACGAAAATTTAGGTGACCCTTAATTTTAATTCTCTGAAAATCCGCTCGACTCCCGAAGCGTTTGAAACTTTCAATATCTAATTTACGCCATAAGAAGAATAAAAATTGTTATAAATTTTCAGTGACAATCAATTGAAATTCTATAAGAAACGTCATTTTCTGTATATAACGGTGCATATTTTCTGAAATTTTCATTCCATAATTCCTATTAATGGAGAACTTATGGCGAATTGAACACGAAAAATTCGAATTTTGCGATTGCAGAAAAAAGTAACATTTCCTTGATTATTTCGAAAACTGATAAATTTATCACATTAATTTGAAGGACTTAAAATATGCGCAATAAAGTTTTCTATTTGCATATGTTATTAGAAAAATGAAAATTAACCAGAACAAAATTTGATCCAGGGGCCAACTCAAACGACGCCGTTTCGAGCGTATCCCCTTTTGATCGCCAGCGGTTCATTTGATTCCCAAAATTAAAATCCGTTCATATTTGTTATCAGAGATAAACATTTGCATATATTTTCCGATGTTATAAACAACGAGATTCAGTTAAACAACATTCTTTCGTTGTTTAGTAGAAAACGAGGCTCTGGAGATGAATCGGAACTTACCTTGCGAAAAAATTATTATTTTATGATTTCAATTATTTATAGCAGGAAAATCTTGCAACATTTATTAACTAATATGGATTTTAAATAGATGTGGATGTTCGAACTTTATTCTAATAGATAACAAAGCCTCATTCACATACTTTTAAGCAAATGTCCTATCTTGAAACTTTGAACTAGAAATCATATCATTTCGAGCACTTCATGAATTTGAAATTATTCAATTTTTGAGAAATTTTCGTTCGGAATTCTTCAATTTTCAACGCTGTATTGGGGGACGATGGAATTTCGAATACTTTCAATTTGAAATCATCCCATTTCGAAAATTTGAATCTGTAAGGATTAAACTTTGAAAGTTGTCAAAATGGAAATTATTGCGCCCCTGAACTTGAAATTGGCCTGTTTCTCAAATTTCGATATGAAATAGTTCAATTTAGAACGTTTCCAAATAAAGGTAACATTCGAAAAAATTTCCATTTCCATTCTATTATTGTCCTTATTTAAATCGAAAATTTGTTAATTGTGAACCTTTCTATATACATTCAGAATTATTTCACTTCAAACACTCACAATTTGATTTTTTCCCTTTTTTTAAATTTAACACTGAAATAATGCAATTCTGAATGCTGTTTTATATTTGAGATAATTGAAACTTTGAAATGAGATATAAAAATCTCGAACTCGAAATTTGAAAATAGGACAATAAACATTCAAGCTCTCATCAATTTGATTTGGATAGTTTTGAAATGGAACCGATCAGGGATGCAAATTTTGTGCATTTCCTGTTTTGACATTTTGAAAAAAATCTTCATGTGGAAGCGTTGTGAATTACATGATCCCAGATTCAAAGTTTATAAATACATATTATCAATTTCAATTTGAATAATTTCGGATGAAAATCTCTCAAAATTAGATAAGATTAGATTCAAGAAAAAGGTCATTTTCAAATTCAAAGGGTTTGAAGTGGAATGATTCTTTATGTATAATTTCAGATTTAAATTTTCATATTAGGAAACTTTCAAATGTAAATAAGTGATAAGAATTCCAATATTTTATTATCAAGCTTTGATAGTAGAACAATCTCAGATGAAAATCTCTCAAAAGTTGAATTATTTGAAATTAATATAGTCTTTGGAAACATTGGGTTCTGAAAACGAATTTTGAAAATAGGACAATAAGCACTTAAACTTTTTCAATATAAAACAATAAGTTCGACTAAGAATCTGTCAGAATTGAAAATGTTAATGTGGAAGAAGTGGATAAAGCTTTGTCATCCATGAAAATAGAGCTCAGACATCTACATTTATTTTCCACCCACATTAGTATATACACGTGTAAAAAATTTTCATCATAAATAATTTATATCATAAAAACATTATTCTATAGCAATAATATAATTAATTATTGAAATTAAAGTTTTGCGCCTTCGATGTCTGCGCAACTTCTGGGGTGGTTATAACTAGACATGCTTAGCTGTCTTTGACATTTTGAGGTTATAACTCGCTTCTCATGCTTCGCATATTTCGCTGATGCATTCATAGCATTTATATTATAATGATGAATAATTAATTTTGCTAATGTGGGCCACATAAGGGAAGCCTGCTATTTCGCAAGTCTTATCGGGCGAAATAGCCACTCCGTTTATGACAAGCTATTTCACCATTTCCAATCGTCTAATAGTACTGTACACAATTTTGTTTTGCCGAAAAATAAGTCAATTTGCCTGGAATAAATGTAAATGACTGTAATAGAAGATGGGAAGTGAAGTTTTATGACATCCAATTTCTGGCGTTCAGTAATTATTTAGAATTTTTCCAAGTATAAAATTTCAAAAATAGGAAATGTATACGTTAGAGAAGACATTCAAATTCCATGCTGCTCGGCGCACTTGCTTCGAAGAAAATCAATAAGGACGACAGTACGCGTCCGATCCGCTTGATGTAGCGGTGTTCGTGTCGAAGCACAAATTATTAGTGAAATACATATTAAAAACAGTTTTCCAAACAGGAATCTGTATAAAACTTTGAGTATCAACAAAAGTTAGATTTGGTCTACGAAAGTTTTGTTGAATACATGTTAAAAGTAATGAATTTATATGAAAGGCTTCATAAATATTCGAGGTAAGTCTGAATAGTAAATAGGAACGCTTATAGATAGCGGCAGTCTGTTCTGAGATTTTGATGACGTGTATATGATTGGCAAAATTTGAATTGAAAATTATTGTAAAATTGGAAAAGGTAAGGTTCATTTAAAACATTACCTTTATTTTTGATCTTCGGCGAATATTGCATCTGATGTATTGTATGATAATAATGTCAAAGCCTTCTTTGTAACAACAATGGCTTGGACAGCTCAACAAAATAGGAACGATAACAGAAGTACAAAAGTTGTACGGATAGAATTTATTTGTGTTTCCATATCGAAATTATTGTAATTTTTTGTTATGATTTGTACCTAGAAGATTGTCTAGCAGTCCACAATTTTGTTCAAATAAGTTTCAGAATAAAATTTTTCGGTCCTTTGAAATAATATTTCTGAAGTATCAGAACGGAACATCAATGTTCATCCTAACTACTATTCTTCAGCATATAAACGATAAAAAAAAATTTTATGTGTTATCGTGTCCTTCACAGTCTCTTCACTATTTCCATCTTTTGCCTTTTTCACCTTTCAACTCGAATTCAAACGGCATCAATGGGACTCAATAAGAATATCCAACTATGCTTCTAGTTAAAACTTCCTTTTTGATTGAAAATTCAAGGATTTCATAAAAAGTCGTAGTTTCTCATTGGAGAGTCGCTCCTTGTTTCGAAATATCCTTTTTTTGGGTATAAATCGCATCTTCTGCATGATTTGAAGTTAAATTCGCTTTCAGTTGAAATAGTTCTTTTGTTAAGAGAATCTCGATTTCAGTTGAGAGTTAATCTTGTTGAGCGAAAAGTTATCTACTTTGTTGCTAATCAATTTCTCGGACAAAAAAAATGCAGTGCATCATTTTTTTCCGAAAAATAATCTTTTTGAGTTGGAAGTTCAACTATTTGGTTGAAAATTAAAACATGTATTTTACTAAAGATTTATATTTTCGGTCAGGAATGTACCTCTTTGGTTGAAAAATATTTGGTTGTATTTGGGGATTTAACTACTTCGTTGAAAATTCATCTTCTTTCGTTAAATTCAACTACTTTGTTATAATTCAAATCTTCTTTGTTGAATTCAATAATAGGCATTTGGTTATAAAATTTGTTGAAAAAATTACAGAAGAATATAAATTGACAAATTTTCTTTACATAAAATCGATAAGGAAGATATTTTTTACGGACTAAGAAGGAAAAAAAATCTTTTTCGACCTTAAATGCCGATAATATAGGCGTTTGTTCATATAATTTGTTGAAAACACAGATGAACAAATATCGGTTGACAAGTTTTCTTCAATAAAAATCACTGACAAGATAGTTTGTACGGAATAATAAATAAAACAATTCATTTTTGCTCGTTGATGTCGATAATGAGCATTTGTTTGCACTATTACATGTTCCGTGAGGAATTCATATTTTTCGGTTGGTAAATGGAGTACTTTGTTTAAACTCGGGTAAAAAATGCATTTTTTAACGCTCTGGTAGAAATTCAATATTTTTGGTTAAATATGCAACTTTGAGGTTAAAAGTTATTTGGTTCCAATTAAAAATTGAAGTATTTTGTATAAAATTCGTCTTTTTCATCGAAGCCGACTTTTAGTGATTTGAAATAAAAAATATACTGCGCCAAAAATTCATTACTTCGATCAAAGATTTATCATTTTCATTGAAAGTTAATTTTTTCGCTTACAAATTGATGTTTTTGGATAAGAACCAGTCTAACATGGGGACCTTCAGGTCACCTAATTTTTGTTTTGGTCGATACTCTCTTCAGTGATAGACACCCTACTAGAGGTTGTCTGAGAAAAATCAGGAAGGCCCTTTTTTGGACAATTTTCGAGAAAAATTCATTTGAAGAGTTGCGAGCGGATCGTCGTTGAACTAGCGTAAATATATTTTCAAGCACCTGGTAGCTCACCTGGTGAGGCGATTAACTGTTAGTCGCAAGGTTGCACACTCGATTCTCGCTGCCTGCACTTTTTTTTTCTTTGATGCAAAACTGTTTATTCATTTATTCCTTGATAATTTAAAATAAAATTATGATTTTTTATGATTGTTTATTTTTTAAATTACTTGTAGTATTTATATCTTCAATTTAAATTAGAAAATAAGTGTTTCAAACGAAAATTACACGGAATCGAAATGTTTTATACAAAATACCAAAAATAAAACAGGAATAATAGTCAATTATGTTTTAAACATTTATTAACTTCCATTAAATTTATTCTGATGCTACATATGTGACGCGTTCCGAAGAAAGGGACATAAGAGCGAAAACGCTGATTTTAGAGGAGAAGGGGAAGAACAGACGAGAGCTGGACAGGCTTCAGTGGGAACGGCTGTTTTTAAATTGCAATAGCTCGAAGAATACTCGAAAATTTTTCTTCTGTTAACGAATAATTAAAGAGGAACCTTTAACTAATATAAAACGACCATAATCCTGAAATCGATTTTTTTGCTCTTAGGTCCTTTTCTTCGGAGCGCGTCACATATGTATCATATTTATTCAGAAATAATGTTTATGTAAGGTAATAAATGTTTAAAAGGTAATTGACTATTAGTCCTGTCTTTTATTTTTGGTATTTTGTATAAAACTTTTTGGTTCCGTACAATTTTTGTTTGAAACACTTATTTCCTAATTTAAATCAAAAATGTAAATACTGCAAATAATTTAATAATTTAAAAGAAAATACACAACTTTCCGAGCGAGAGAAAATAAATTGTTAAAACAGAGTTTTGATTTAAAAAATTATTAAACAATCATGAAAGATGATAATTTTACTAGAAATTATAAAGAAATGAATGAATAAACAGTTTTCAATTGAAAAAAAAGTGCAGGCAGAGAGAATCGAGCGTGCAACGTTGCGACTATCAGTTAAACGCCTTACCAGGTGAGCTACCAGGTGCTTGAAAATATATTAACGCTAGCTCAACGACCATCCACTCGCAATTCTTCAAATGCATTTTTCTCGAAAATGGTCCAAAATTGCGCCTTCCTGATTATACTCAAAAAACCTCTAGTAGGTGTCTATCCCTCAGGAGAGTATCGACCAAAACAAAAATCAGGTGACCTGAAGGTCCCCTTGTAAGTAGAAAGTAAATTTTTTGGTCAAATTTACAAATTTTATGTTGAAAATGATTTTGTTTTTACTGTAAACTCAACTGTTTAGTTGAACATTTATCTTTCACGGTTGAAAACTTTGTTATCTGGTTGAGATTCAAACATTTTGTTGAAGAGTCATATTTTTCCGTCAATTGTCAACACGTTATGAGTCTAAGATTTAACCGTGTTGTTGAAAATCAGTTAAAGTGGGACTACTTTGTTGAAAATTAATTTTTTTGGTTGAAGATGCATTTTATAATTTTTAGGTTCTTCCTTCCGGTTGACTATTCAATTGTTTTTGCGAATAATCTTTTCTACTTGATAATGCAACGGTTGAGTAAAAAATTTATTCATTTTATTAAAAATCCAGCAAACATTATATAAATTCTTTTTTGGTTGCTAATTCAACTTTTTTTGAAAAAAGGTGTCTCCTGAGCCTGAACTCTCGACATTTCGCTCGCAATTTTTTCTTTGTTGAATCGTTCTTTGCTGAAAATTCAACCTTTTTTTCTTCCTTGAAAGCCAATTGCTATCTATTGTTTTCTCTTTCGAGAGAAAAAAAAATTATTATTCATTATATTGATATTGGCTGAATAATATTGATGCTTATTATTCGACAATGCAAAATTTTTTGTTATAGAAGGTCCTCAAAAGGATAGAAATTTTTGAAATAAAAATCCAATTACCAGGATGACAGAAGACAGTGGAATTGACAGTGATCCAAAAAACAATGTCAATGTAGAGGACGAATCATTATTTGCGGTAAAATATTATTTTCAATATATCTTTGAGGCATACCAAATGGGTTTAAGGTTCGAGATGCCAAAACTTTGTTTTATGGTCCTAAGATTTCAGGAATTCTGAGACATTTAATGGATTATTAAAGTATTCACAAATTATTCCAGTCGAATTGGACACAAAAAATTTGCTCAGATTATTGCTTCTGGTTGAGAAATAAGTTGGAAACAAACATAAAACTCAATTTAAAATGCATGAAAAGCCTTTGAAATGACTCTCGATTCGAACACTGACGACTGATAGTTTATGGGACATAATTTGTTAGTTAAGGGTAGCCTCTTTTCGGAGAAGCCTATGAGTTGGTTGCTATAAAAATGTCCTGATCCAATTTTTTTATAGATCCTCAACATTTCATGTTAAAAGTATTCAAAAGCATTCACCCTAGAATTTGAAAATAGAAAAGTGAAGGGGGAGTGAGCATCTTTTTGTTTTTCAAAACAATAACATTTTTCCAACAAAGAATTCTGTGTGAAATTCACTTCATGGATTAAAAAGGCATACATTTCTATCCAAAATAGACTGCTTCTTAGACAAGGACATAAATGCTTATAAAAAACAGGCCATAAGAGTTTGAAATAACACCTTTCTTGTGTGCAACAATTTATATAATTTTTATAAACAATTTATTAGAGCAAACACTCCAGTGTATTATTTTGTTGCATAGAAATGTTTTCTCATACAAATATCTTATTAATTTGATATCAGAATGGTATTTAGGAACAAAAAAATGTCGTGAATCAAAAATTCATAAACCATTATGGGGTTCGTCAGGGTCTACGAGTGGACCGATGGTTTAAATGAGAAGGTTTATACAATTTGTTTGAATGTGATTGTTACGAGATAAGTGATTGAGCAATTCGATTCTACGGAGATAATTAGCTGAAGTCAGGACGTTGAATCTATTATAACAAAATCCCTTTGTCTGTCACTCTCGTACTTGAACGTATTGTTTAAGCAATTGGAGAATCAGGTTATTCGTTACGAAAAGCAGTAATTTTTTATAATATTTGTTATGAAACACATTATTATTACTGTTTAAACTGAGAAGTTGTTTTTCTCGAAGGGCACATATCCTGTAAGTGATTTATGAAATTATTTTGGGTAGAATTTTTTGACAGAAAATGTTATTGTTAACTAGGATTTGCCTTCTCCACTTGGTCAAGCATATTTTCGAATTTCAGAAGAAACGTGATGTAATGCTTCCAACTTTTGACTTATGAGATCTAACGGAAAATATGAAAACAAGATATTTTCTATAACAATGAGATATCATGAAGCGCAGGATTTTCCGAAAACACTCTACCCTCAGTAAACAAATTAATATTTCATTAACTATTATTGGGAAATATTTTGAAGGATTGGGAAAAATTACAAAATAATACACAAAAATTCAAATTTTCAATGAATATTTCCAAAAATTCCAAATCATTTTATATTTTTTGAAGGTTATTGGGGATATATATTCTTATGATTGTTTATTTTTAATTATTGAGTAATTATTGTTCATTTCCAGGGTAGCGACAGCAGTTGCGGTAGCAATTACGCAACCCAACAACGTCGTAGTACAACAAAACAACTGCAAAAGAAACTAGGTACATGGATCTCGAAATAAAAATTATAACTCAATAATGAAGAAAATTTTATTCGATAGTACTTATCTTCCTGAGAGGAGGGAAAAAAGCATATGCTAGATTTTTCAAGATTGTTAAAAAGTGTTACCTAAGCTAAAAAATTATTATTCATAATTTTTCCATGCGAGGTATATACATTAAAGTTGCATTATAGTTGAAAAATACCAAATTATTTCCCAAAAACACTAGCGCAACCTTAATTTTTCCAAATACTGTATATAATAATAAAATAATAATAAATACATACTGTATCTGAATAACAATCTGGAAAATACCTTGTGATTCATATACCAATTTTGGAGGGAAAATTGAAATAGAGTGACAGGTAAATAAGGATCTTGAATCTTCTCCGAAATTCAATGTATCTTCCAAAAAAACTGATTTGGGAAAAAAACGTTGCCATAACCTTACATGAATGCTCAATATTTTCTGAAGACTTCATCGATATTTTTTGGTAAAAACGTTCGCCTAACCTCTAACTGTACAAAGTCTTTCACTTCCTTCAAAATCGGATAATTTTTTCCCAAAAATACTGTTTTTTGGTGTAAAACAACAACATTACATACTATTGTTCAAATACTGTATATATTCCTCGAAATCTGATGATTATCTATTGACACTAGAAACTCTAGACGGAAAACGCTTAAATATCACAAGAAGAAATGATTTAAGATCGTTTACCTTTATTTGAACAAATTTTTTCCTAAAATGATCGATTCCTGGTGAAATATATAATCTGAGAAAACCATAAGCGACAAAGAAATCTTTAAATTTGAAAAAATTTTGAAATTATTACATTGAAAAAAGTGGCAGTGTTGTTTGGCACCAAAGAAAATTACCCTGTAAAATAAAATCATAGAACCGAGCGATTGGGGAAAATTATAATAACCATCCGCAAACCAAAAATATGTCGTACCAACGCATTTCACTAATCGGATGTTAGAAATATATATATATATATATACACAAAATAGTATTCAATAATAAGTATAAGAATAAATTTTCATGGATGCATGGATAATTTTCATAAATATATATAAATTGAATATTTTTAAACGTTATCATAATAATAATCATTATTATTACAGAAGCACGTATCGAACAAGCGAAAAGAATTCAAAGGAACTCAGAATATATGAAGCTTCCTAATAGTGATGATGGTAATCTGAGCCCTGGAATTGGAATAATTCCCATACAAAGGTTATCTATTCCACAGAAAAGAAAAAAGCATCATCCTCTCGTAGAATTATGGCATAGTGATAGTGAAAGGTAATCTTGAAATCAAACATGTTTTCTACTCTTTTAATTTGAAATATGGCCTTCTTTCAACATTTCAACAATTGATAATAAGGACTATTTCAGAAAATTTGAAACATTTTCAATTGTCTTTTTATATTTACATGTATGAGAATCTTTCCTGGAATTTGGTAAACAATAGGCGGATGTGGAAAAACTGGTTTGGCATCTAAAGAAAGTAAACAAAATGGTAATACAAATCGGTGGACCTTACATATACCACGTGGGATGATATTCTTCTTCGCATGCATGCAGGCTACCTGCATGTATATAGTTGTGGTCTAATAATACAAGATGCAAATATCGCACCTGGCAATGTCTATACAAGCTATGGCGTATGCTCGACAAAGCTGTCAAAAATTCCGTACCCCAATTGTCAGGGGCTCAGAACTTCCAACTGAACAGCATGAACACCATCTTTTCTTCTATGCCACCGTTCAAGAACGCAGTCGTGACGTGAGGCTGAGAATTACCTTTTGCTACCACGCGTTCCTTCCTTCTTTCCAGCATGCCCTCTGCATTTATTATTGTGAAGCACGATTTTGGATCCGTATACAATTCGGTACTCCGGACGATCCACCACATCCCAAATTCGATTCCTGATCAGTGCTCGGGATTCTTCTTGAATTGCGCGCTTCCAGTCTTCGCCCTCATTTCCACTTAATGCCTCCTTCAACGGAATCTGCAAGATTGGAAAGTTCTGGGTATTTTCGAAGACTATTCCAGCTCTCGTCGTATCAAATTTCTTCTTCGGCCTCCCAGGATTTCTGCTTCTTATATTTTTGGGTCACCTAGGCAATCTTCTTTGTTCATCTTTTTGTTGACCATCATCATTCACGGCAGCTTCTTTCAGATTCTCAAATCCATGGAAATCTTCGTTTTCAGAATCCTGGTACACCTTACGATTCATTTAAGGCACTGCTTTTGACCTTCTTATCATCAGTGATCCAGACTCTATAACCTTAAGATTCTCCAGAGTATCCTAGAAATATACACTTATGGGTACAGACCTGAAATTTTGCCATTCCAGGTGTTTCATCGAGTGAAAAGCCTTTGCATCCAAAACTTTTCAAATACGACAGATTAGGACTAACTCCAGTCCATTTTTAAAAGGTATTCCTCCATTTAGGCTCCTAGAAGTGCATCTGTTTCTCGAGTGGTTTGCAGTCAACACTGCTTTAGCCCAGAATGATGTTGGCAGCTTTGAGGAGATCAAGAGACACCTAGCCATTTCCACCAGCCTACGGTTCTTCCTTTCTGCCGCACCGCTTTTTTCTGGAGTGTGAGGTACTGTGAATCTTCTGACAATACCATTATTTTCATGGAATGGTCTAAATCGTGATTGCGATACTCTTTACCATTGTCGGATTGCACACACTTTATTTAGCTTCCTGTCTGTTTCTCTACTATTCTTCAAAAGCTCTTGGATGCTTCCGGCACGCACTTCGAGTTTCTTGTTTTCTGAACACTTTGTGACTTACATTTTCATTAGGCACTTCACATCCTTCTCGTTGAGATGCCGTAACCGTCGGTGCCATAATTCCAATTTTTTAAGGTTATGAGGAAGATGTTGGTGTTTTTTTTCAAGGTTATCACTCCCAGACACAATACTTCCGACTTCCAAAGTTTCCTGTAAATAATACAATCCGTCGATTCTATTCGCGTACAGCTTTTCAACTCCATTTTCATCTCAAATCACAGTTGAACTTTTCTCGAATGTTACATCGTACTCACTGTCGCAGATTTTGCCCACTCACATCAAGTGAGTTCTCAAATCAGGCATGTGCAAAGTATTATCCAAGTTCAAGGATTGACCTCTGATTTGATGTTGGGCGTTGCACTACTTGCCGAAATTCGCTTCTCATTTTCCACTGTGAACAAGCTTCTTCTTATCAGTGGCTGGGTACCTTTAGTTTCCAACGCAGACTAATTTTTGTTTATGACAACTGTTCTCCCTGTAAGGGAGACAGACACGTTTCCAAAATTGGTGTTGCTGCTGCTTTCATGCCTTGGTTGCGCTGTCCTACTACTATGAATGCAGCAGCCGTCAAAAATTTTTTTCCGTGTGGGAGGGGTTTTTCTGTCTGCTATCCTTTTCCAGGTTTCTTCCCTTCGTCATAGTTCTACTGATGGAGAACCGCAACCGGCGCCACTTGTCTACATGTCCGGATTTCTTGGCTGTTCCGAATTTCCGGCATCTCTCTCCTCTATGATATTTATTTTCAGATCTTCAGCATTGGATAGGATATCTTGCGTTTCGATTGCACATCGAAATTTCTCAAAGCTGTACGGAAGCATGTTGGTGAGTTGGTCTTGGTGCATTACCGCATCCATCTACAGCTGCTTATGGACTGCGTCAAAGAATTCTCGAATGTGCTCACAAACATACTGGACTCCCGTCATCTTGTGCAATCTCAGTTTTTTCAGAACAGCTGCTTTTCGAGCAGGTCCTTTAGATTGGCAGATGGTGTGCAGCTTCACCTACACTGAATTTGCGGTCTCACAGTCCTTGATCTGCTTTAATTCAGATGGTCAGATATCAAGCATCAAGTTTGAGTGTGCTATCCTGTCTGCAATGTCCCATGCGTTTGCTTCAGCTATTGAAGCAGCATTTCAACTCCTTGGACGATCTTTGGTTCCACCTTTTCGTCACTTACATATTCTCAGGCATCATTCTTTACTAGTAACACCAAAAAAAAACTATACATAGATTTCAGTGTACAACACACAGGGGTGTACCTTATAATGTAAATAGACTAATGTCCAACAATAACGTAACCCCATAAGTGAAGCAGAATAGTCGCTGAGCCGATTACTACATTACTGCTATTAGTACAGTACTACGTAAAGGGAAGTGAACGGAGATGAGATAAGTATGAGTGGGGTGAAAAGAAAGTGGAAATGAGGACTTGAAGGAGGGGTAAATAAGAGAACGTGTGGAGAGGAGGTATGTATGCTCGACTTCATTGAGACTCTATAGACTTTGGAACCCTCTTTTGAAGACGCCCGCCGCTTACTTTCACTTATTTTTCAAGGTGATTATTATTTCACACTCATAAATATTTATTTCTTCTTTCCAGTGAAGAAAAAATGACGCTTTTTCCTGAACTCAAGTCTAAGGATTCGTTCAGACATAAACAGGATCTCACTGATACATTTAGTATTGAAGAATTGAGTGAGGGAAGCGAAGACTCTCTACATTTAGGATCAGTAGAATCAAATCAACTGCACACGAGAACTTACACCCCATCTGGTTGTTTTTCTTGTAAATGTCAGATTTTATAAGAACGTTATATATCATGCCTATGAGACCGAATTGTAAATTATCATCCTTTTATGCGCTAAAACCGTACAAAAATATAGTAGACTTCAAATATTATGGTCCTACTTCTAAATTTATAAGAAGAAGGCAGGTATAAAAAGAAGGCTTCTTTCCTGAACTTTGTTTTACCTAGACTGTATTACTTTTAGTAGGGTACAAAACATCGCCAAGGTTCTCAATAAAAAAGGTTTCGTTTTAGTTTCAGTGGTTTATGGAATATGTAACAAGGTACCATGAATTGTATTATTTCTAGTAAAAAAGACTGTAACGTATAAGAGTATCGTACATCTAGATCCCTTAAATTGAAGTCTTGATACTCACGAAAGGTCGCATTAAGAGGAGAGAAGGAGACTCGCGCTGCACAGTGGGACCATATGAAGTGTTTTTGAACAAAATAACTTTCAGTGCAAACTATATGACAGATTTTAATTTTTTTTTCACCTCGTTTTTGCAAGCTTTCCGTACATTCCACGCCCATGTATTTTCGTCGGTTTCTCGTTTTCTACCTCGAAAAGCTCGCTGTATATTTTCCATTCTAATGTAAAATGAAAAACCGACACTTTTTCATTAAATCACTTTTATTAAGCAGAAAATACTTGAACTATATTTGATATAATCTTCACATTCAGATGTAAACAATTCAGTGAATAAAGACTTACTGATCTGTTTTTATTTTAAAATGGTTCCGAAAATGGATTCAGAAAAAACGCAATGAACTTTTGCATAGGCAGAGTCTACAGTACATACGAAAACTCCAGCGCTGACATTAACTAAAATCATTACTGCTCCCAAACTATTGATTATTTTAATCTAAAATTTTTGGAAACACTTTATCATAGTTTTTTCGTACGTTATTTGGCTTTCTTCTTCAAACTAAAAAAGTTCCAACTTTTCGTCTTGGAAAAAAGGTGTGCAATCAAATTTCACAAAAAAATATATCTTTTCATAATGAAAATTCGAAACTTCTTCTGAAAGCCTCCAGGGGACTTAGTTTTCTCACGAGGAAATTTCATGTGCCCTTGTTGTATCCGGATTCTAAATTTGGCCCCACTGTGCGCCGCTCGTCATGTGACGAGAATGGCCAGCGATCACGTGATTGCGCCATGGATATATAAGAAATAGAGTAGAGAAGCCAACCTTCAAAGTGATCGGGCAATGAGAGAGACAGCCGACCAAGTTTACGCTTACGCCAAGCCGCAGTTGCGTCGCCAGAGTAATGTTCATCTTTTCTCTCCCTCACTCCCCTGGCAAAGCCATTTGTCAGTCCCGCTTACAGAGGTCTATATTTTTAATATCCCTAAGGATCGTACCAATAGGAGAACGCGATGGCTGAAACGCGCTCGAGAGTCTCGAATCGAGACTCTTGAGGGGAGCAAGGCTCTCGTCACTTCATGGCCGCTGCTCAGTCTCCTGGTATTGCCTGGTATACTCTGATTTCTAGTCTACAGAGCTCGAAAGGAGCTGATTGGTCCCGTTGGCACCAGTGACGCCACTTGAAGTTGGGGCCAAAAGTACGCGTCCCTCACTTTGATAATCTCTCTCGCTTTGAAACCGAAAATCGCATAATTTTCTAGAAAGGCAGTTGTGAAAGCTCAAAGTCTTCCGAATCAAATGATATATGAGTTGGTATTCTGAAAAATCTTGAACAGTATATAGAAGGTGAAACGTGCTGAAAAACAAGGTTTTGAGGATATTTTTTTTGAGCCTCAACTTTGACGGCTCTCCCATGCAACCTGGACGTCACCCAAAATCTGAGAAAATTGAGAGATACTCCTTCAGGTGCCCTGGAAGCAATGCAATTCTCTGAATTTTGAAAATCGAAATAATTTACTATTTTCAGGCTAGTTTTTACTAAGATATCATCATGGGAAGGAATACAGATAGAAGTTGTTTCATTGCTTAAAATGTGCAATTTTGTCACCTAATGGAAGCACACTTTTCAAAAATTGAATTAGATCGATATTTCGCGAGAAAATCCTTCAAGATTATTCTTACATTCAATGAGGCGAGCTTAATAACATAAGAAGGCAGGGACATCTTAACATCTTCAGAATACAGTGCAACCTCCGAATAAGCCCGGGCACGGTCTTGTAGGGGAATATAATTCCGAGAAATGAGTTACCCCCACCCGCGGTCCGAACGAACCACGACAAATTCTTGACTCAACCTCCGAATAGACCCGCTCGAAATCCGTGAATTTCACGTGCGAAGTATGGTGTAACTTCGTAACCAAACGTACCGATGGGAGCCTCTACAAAGTACCCTTCGAGGCCATGTTGAACTTACCCTATTCCTACTTTACCGACATCTTTATTTGCAACAACTCACGTCTACACTGAAATAGATATCGAGTTGATATTTTGAGAAAAGCCTTAGAAAACAATAAACTACGTTTGTATACAACATTTTGTTCAAAATTTTCAACAATTTCGGTGCGGACGTGAGTTGTTCCTAGGTTGAAATCCCCATGAGAAACTCACGTAGTAATCGCAATAGTTTATTTTGCAAGGGTAATAAGTTGGGAAAAGTATAACACCTATAACGCCTGTTGACCGCTACACTTCAAACGCATCTTCTCTAAGGAGCAATAACAGGCGTTATACGTATTATCTTTTTTAAACTTTTTATCGTTGCAAAAAAAGTGTTGCGGTTACTCCGTGACTCTCTAATAGGAATTTCAACGTAGAATCCAATTTTTAACAATTTAAAAGTTGATCTTGTTGTTTTTTGAGTCTTTCAAGAAGGACCCGAAGGGGGACTCGGTAAGGTCTTCAAGGGAGCTATGTAGAGGCTCCTTTTAGTTCCTTTGGTTCACAAGGGACAATACTAATGTAGAAATGCAGAAAAAAATTATGGTAAAACAAAGAGCGATGTTCGAGTAATGGTCACATGTATTCTTAAGAATACGATTGATATTATCAGCAATATTTCAATAGGGTTGTTTCGTAATTTTAGTTATAATAATTTTTAAATTAATAATTTTATTCCAAACTCAAAGTGCGTTGTAATTTTTTGTTCTAGTTAAGTTGTTCAACTGAAAAAAATTGTTAAAAATTGAAGGCGGGAAAACACTCATTCAAATTTGTGTCACATGGGTGTCACCTGACACAGAGGTTCTCAAAATAATCAATGTGAAGGCTTTCAACGAATCTTATGATAAACAGGTTACGCCGTGCTAGTGTGTCAATCGCGTGTTAATTCTGACAATTTTTTCAGCTATATTAGGTTTTATGCGTTTATGTGACCAAAAAAACTGATTCTGGTGTGATATTCTGGTTCAATGTGAAGAATGGGTTGAAGGAAAGCAGTAAGTACATTTATTAAAAATTTGTAAAATCACACGATTTGTGCGGTATACATTATACTTGATTCGAAATATTTGTTGAATTGATGCTTTTATACACGGGTTTTGGTTTGAATGTTTCCATTTGATATAAAATATAAGTTTAAAAGTGGTTGTACCATGCCTAAAAAGATTCAAATCTCGAGTTATAAAGTGTAGTTATGTCCCTTTCACTTCCCGTATTTCTGCACTTACGAAGTCACTGTTACATCTTAAATACTCCGATACCATAAATATATCTACTTCCGGTAGATTTCCGCTATCGGCTTTTACAAAACCCTCCTTCGACACCTTTGACATTAAAAAAAAATACTTTCTAAATCCTACTGCTGTCTCGAACATAACCAAAACAAAATGTGTACACAGAAAAAAATATCTGAGAACCACTGACACCTTACTTGTGATTAGTCGAAAATCCAACCCAATTGACGTCAGTTGGGTCATCCAATCAACATCGTTATACAAAATTCTTATTCAAAATTAAATTAAAAATAATAAATAATAAGCAAAGAATATTTCATGGACACTTATAAAATTAGAGTTTTATAAACTTTATTACCCATTTATCGGAAAAGCGATATCTGACTTTGGAAACCACCCCTTTTACTTTAAATATTATATTTTACATAAGTGCAATATTTATTGTAATGTTAGTTAGGCAAAATGACTTTTTGAGGGAAAATTTTAATTTGACATTTGTAAGAGGTACTTGGCGGTATTTGACAAAATTTTACGCAATAATGTTTCTTTAGAATTAAATAAAAAATTTTTTTCTTCATCAAGCACTGCTGAATATTTCACTTTAGGTTACGTTTCTTAAGATAATAAAAAAATTTCATTAACGTATTTGAGTATGAAAAAAACATCACGTGATTCCTAAGCTACGACCCACGAAAAGTTTAGTGTAAACATCTTCAGGTCATAAAGACCTGACTTTATATCGGTGACGATAAGTTTTTTAAATTGACTTTAAGTTTTTACTGCATCGAAGGAAAAATTCTAGAAAATCTTATCAAATCACTAAAATAATACAGCAAATCATCTTTAAAATTGGGCATATCAATACATTTGTAGAAGAATACTGTAAAAATTCAGAAGAATAACTGAGAGGTTCCTTTTTGAGTGAGTGAAAAGAAGCAAACCTCCAGTTTCTGACACGCGTCACAATTCCTGTGTCCAATCCTCTCATTACACTTTCGAGCCATAGTTTCACTTGACTCAGGCGCAACTCCTCTTATCGAGGTATATAATATGTTTACACATTAGAATGTATAGATAATAATAATAATACATAAAATAATATTATATATATATTTATTTATATTTATTATATATCATAGAATAAATATTATTATTGATATTGATAATATTTTAGTATTATAGACAATATGATAATGAAAAATTAAGTACAAACAATTGAAAATTTCATAATTATATTATTATCCGAATCACAAATGAAGATCAAAACGCAAAATTCCCGAGCGGGCTTATTCAGAGGTTCGCTCACGATTCTACGATGCGCCAGATAGTGGGGTGAACTTTCGAACGAAGAAAAGGAGAAGCGGGCTTATTTGGAGGTTGCACTGTAAATCGAAGAGTGACCGATTAATACATTAAATTCTTCCAAATTTTTTTTTCGCAGAATGTTATTCCCTAAAAGATGTACTCTAAAGATTTTAAAAATTTGGTTATTCCAAGGAATATTATCTCCCTCTGAAAATAGATGGTTGGAAAAATTTGCATTTGCTATGATTGAATTATCAAAAACTTCCTGCTATGTTCATTTTTTTAAAAATTCCATATTTGATGAACTCGAATAATGAGAAATTCTTATGTTTAATAAAAGAAATACTTGAAAGTATTAAGAATTGGCTATATTATTATCTAATCAACTTAGTATCAGTCTCCTTTATATCTCTTTGGACCAAATTCAAGATCGAAGGGAAACCACAGGATTATCTGTAAAAGTAATATAAATTCCAATGAAACGAGTCAATTCTCACAAGAAAAAAAAGAACTTCGTTTTTTTCCCTCTCTCCTTTCCGTTTAAGCCATTCCTACTCCCTCCTTCACCATTCCTTGGCTGGGGAACAAAAAAGCAATTGGTTACGATCCTGGCCACATTTTTTCTCATATCTCACATCGCAACAGTTTTTGAA
>WSXT02199328.1:0-18901 GCA_011762715.2 Neuroterus valhalla
CCAAAATAAAAATAAGAACTTTTCGAAAGGGGACTAACTATTTTTTTTTTATTTACCGATTTAAACACTCGGTAGCATCCTTAAAAAAATGCAGAAAAAAACTTGAATAAACAGGCACTTTTTAGTCAAAATTTGTCTAAATTAAAATTAGAAGAGGCTGAAGTAAGATGTTATTTTTTCGAGCATGTTAATTAATACATTTATTAAAATTACCATCTCAAATTAATATATTTGGATAAAACAAATAAGAATATTACACATAATTTTTCCATCATGTATAAATTTTTTCAACTCTAGTTTTCAAAACAGCAATTTAAGGCTTTAGGAAATAGAACATGTTGAAATTTGGAATTTTAAAAACTAACAAATTCAAATTCTTTCGGGATATTTCAGTTTTTTAAATGCAATAATTCGAAATTTAAAATTTTCATGAAGCAGTTTCATAATTACTAAGCATTCATCGCAAATTTTTGAAGATAAAAAATTGACTAAAAATAAATTGAAATTTCTGATTTAAACAATCGTAATTAAGAATATTCAAACTAGTAAAGGATAATGTGTAAAACCGCCTTTTTATCATTCTAAACTCAACCATTTGAAACTCAAATTTTAGATACTGCAAAATTTCAATTTCCAATTTCAAGAATAAACAATTATATATCGGAAGAATTAATCACTCAGAGTCATCTAAAATAACTCAAATTTCGCCAGTTCTAATCATTGAAAAAAGAATCTCAAATATGATATCTCGAGTTCTGAAAACTTGAATATTTGAAAATTTTTCACGGACGGTTACCCATCCAAGTGATAACTGCTCCCAATGCTGCTTAACTTTAGGGAAGTAATTGAAATTTCATAATTTCAAAATGAATGCTGTTAGAATTGAAAGAATTCAAAATTGATAAATAATTGGAGACACTTTCGAATTAACTCTTGAATTATAACATGTTATAAAGATATTCTTCTAAAAAGGTTTAAAATTGAATAATTCTAAATTCGAAGTTTGCAAATGTATTTCTTGAATTTCAAATTGAATATAGTTCTTAATTGGAAGTTCTTGAGATCAAATAACTCCATATCAAAATTCGAGAAGTAGAACGACTTCAAAGTAAAAGGATCTTAAGTGGAATAATCTTTATTTAAAAAATGTTTTGAATTTGATAATGTTCAAAATGTCATCATTTTTTGATAGAAGTGTTAAAAATTTAACTAAATTGAAAATTTGACAATAAGCATTCGTACTTTTTCAAATTGAAATCGAATATAATTGAATTGAAATATGTCAACATTAAAAGTTTGAGAATTGACTGAATAGAAAAAAATTTAATTCAAAATTGAATAATTCATTAACGAAGGCATACAAAATTAGATAATCAAAATTGAAACTCCTTAATTAAATAATTCCTGATGAAAAACTCTCAGAATGGGAATAATTAAAAAATTTTTAGTGTTTGAAAGTAAAGAATTTTCAGTTCAGTGTATGGAAAGGGCAATAAAAATTAAACAATTAAATTTTCAAGCCGAGAAAATGGATTTTTTTTGGAGACAGTTTGGTTTTTAATCCCAAAGGACGTATATTCTTTGAAAGAAATACAAATATCCGGAAAAAGAGTCAAATTTTGACCAGAAAAGAATAATTTTTTTTTTTAATTTAATTTTCAACGAAATAGATGACTTTTGAACGAAAAACGATCAATTTTGATCCAAAAATGGATACTTATATTTTTATCAGGGAAAGTTATTCTCAAATAAAATATTTTTTTTAAATTAATCTTAAAAAAAAAGTAGTTTAATCTACAACCAAATAGTAGAATTTGAAAACGAAAGGAATGACTTCTGAATTAAAACTATAATAGTAGATAAAAGATTGAATTCATTCAAAAAATCCATTCTGAAGATAGGACTTATTTCCTTTGGAGGCAATGAACTTTGGTCGAATTTGGTGTTTAATTTTGCCGTTGACCTTTTGTAAATGAAATGTATTTAACATTCTCACGGTGTAAATTTAGCATTTTGGTTACCTAAAAGCTTTCACGTTTTCACATTCAGTCTATTTTAAATACGGATACACTTCGAACTCCGAAAGCTCCAAGATTAAGTCTATTTTAAACTTAAATTTCTTTTTAGACCGTACATATACTTCAGAATCGGTTCTTTTTGAACAGCTGTAGTTAAAAATACCCCTCAATCTCTAATTCTTTCAAATTCTTGAATTCGAACGCAATTGGTTTATTTCTTCCAAAACTTGGATTTCTTGGATGTTCGAAATTCCTGACCCAAGAACTTTACGTCTATTCCAGGAATGATTCATAGTCAATTAGCCGTAGAAATTGAGAAACATTCAAACTGGCGATATTGAAAGAATATATCATTGACATAGTGAAGAGAAATACTGAAATAGAGAGGAAGAAGAAAGCGAAGAAAAAATAATATAGTTATTTTTGCGACTTTACAGGAATGAAACAGAAATAAGAAAACAATTATAGAAGAGCTAAAAATGTTTTGACGATCTGCAAACTGGAAGAAAGTAGATATCTGATTATCCTGAAAAAAGTGAAAAGAAGGAAAACAATATTGACTATGTAGGAATGGATAATCAGTCTTCTTTAGAGATATCAGATCAATTAATAATCAATTATGTGTTTTTATTTGATTTGAGTACTGTTTTGTAAAGAACCTGAAATTACGTTCCTTCAGTGGGAGGCTGAGGTCATCTTCAAGTTCCTTCCCAAAAAGTGCAAACAAACTATAACCGGTCTTTAGATTTTGAGGCTCTCGGAAGCGAGCTCGGAAGTCAAAACCGATTAAGGAAGTGGGTGCGGTTTTTTGTGAAGGATTAAGGAATTGTGTGTGAAGAGAAAAAAAAGAAATGATAATTGGTATTACCAGCCAATGGAAAAGCGATTTTTAATAGTCAAACTGATTTATGGCTGACAAGGAAAGTGTTCTTAAAAAAGTGAATTTGGGGTTTGAACCCACCCGAATCGAGAATTTTGGTTTTTTGAAACTAGATTGTGCATCTCAGGAATATAATGGTTTAATATTGTGATGTTTCTAACGGAAGAAGAGGATTTCTTGATCTTTGGTGTCTAGTTCTAGAAATTTGGTGTTCTATATCTAGATTATATCTGAGTTTCAAAAAGAATTGAGGTTCTCCTTTAAGAATGGATTCCTGTTTTCCTCCTATGGCTACTTTGAGTCTTAGGGACTCGAAAAAATCGTCTGCTACCATCAGGAACCGACTCAGCAGTGGAGATAATCCTCCACCAACTGTTGGGAGTGCTGCTCCTGGGAAAATTGAGATTTTACAGGATTTGGATCTCTACTACATTCGACAAATCGCCCATAATTTAAAGGTAAATTCCAGCTGCTTTGAAATGAACATTAAAAATGCGTTTTACACATCGAGATGGAAGGAATGCCTAATTATATAGTTGCAGGGTGGCGACTTGACCGGGAAACCGGGAAATGACCGGGAATTTAATTTAAAAACTGAGATTTTATTCGACTCAACCTAGATAATTAAAAAAATTTACCTCAAAAATAAGAGAAATTGCCGCTTTCTTTTCATGAATTAAAAAGAGACCTTATTATCATTTAATTTAAGAAATGTACCGTTCCATCATTCTGACTCTGGAAATTTTAAAATATATTTATACTTTATGAGAGAAAGAATGTCTATTTTTTCCATCTTATGAAAAACCTTTTTCAAATTTGTTATTCTTTTAGATTTTTTTAGCTGACTCAATAATCAAATTGATGATGGCCCAAACATACAGAATAAAGAATTTTGTTCTCAGTTTTTCAGAACAATGTATTTATCACGTTTTATTTGCTTTCTCATCATTTATCTGACTAAGGACAGGGAATTTTAGGAAAGAATAATAGTTTTTACTTTAGAGCAGGAAGTTTCTGCAGATAAACATAATTTCACTCAGAACAGGAAATTTTTCACATGGAACCGGAACTTTTTTATACTATATATAATTCGGATTTAGAAGAGGAATTAAAAAAATTCGCTCTTCCAAATTGAAATTTGTCACAATTCGAAAGTCCCCTCTTCCTAATTTTAAAGCAAGAAGTTATTTCAAAGAAGAAAAGGAAAAATATTTCTGGATTAAAATATAGATACACTACTCACAAAATTTAGAGGATATAAAAAAGAAAATTCCAAATTTTTGAGTGATTTCCAATATGCAAATATCAAAAACCACCGTAGGAAGCATTTTCCCCATTTTTATTCATGTTTTTTACTTCAAATGTATTTTTTTACTAATAATGCACGTGGGGTTACATTTTTCTATTTTTTATTCTAGTTAACCATTTATTTTTAAATTTAAAACTGAACTACTTTTTTGAGAATTTATTTTCTTTGTGGAAAATTCGCCTTTTATGTAGAAAATTAATCTTTATGGTAAAAAATAAAACTTTTTCGCTTAAAATACATCCATTTAATTTGAAGATTCATCATTTCACATATAAATTCATATGTTTGATTGAAAATTATTTTCCTCAACTGAAATCTCAACTGTTTCATTTTTAGTGGAAAAATGATCTTTTCTAGTTCAAAATTCTACAATTTGGGAGAAAATTTGTCGTTTAGATCAGAAAATCCAATTATCTTATTTTCGAAAAATCGATTTTATGGTAGAAAAAGATCTTTTTCTTTTTTAATTAATTTTCTTGTTTAAAAATCTTCCTTCACAGTTAAAAAATCAAGTTACACAGTTAAATATTTTCTATTTTAGTCGAGAACCCGTCTGGATGAAAACTCGTATGTTTGATTTGTTGATTTTGTTGGAAATTATTATTTTCATAGTTCTCAATTCCACCATTTTATTGAAAAATTGTATATTTTGGTTTTAATTCAATTTTTGGTAAAAAATTCAACTGTTCTTGTTGAAGGTCCATCATTTCAATTAAAAATTCGTCTTTCTGGTTAGATTTTCCACTACTTCATTGAAACATTTACAGTTTTCTTTGAAAATTCGTCATTTTGTTTAAGAATGTAACAATTTGTTCAATACTTTTTTTTGTGATAACAATTTTCATCATTAAAAATTTAATATTTCAATTAATGTTGAATCATTAAGCCAGTAAAAGGAATTTCTGAAAAGTGGTTAGATTTTACCAATCAGTTAAATTCCCTACAAAAATAATTGCTTTTCTAGCAGAAAATTTGGATATATAGGAAAAAACAATGAATTTTCCACAAAATAGTCGAATTTTGAACTCAGAAAAGTAATTATTTATCAAGAAGTAAATTTCCAACTCAAACAGATAAAAGCAGTTGAATTTTTTCTTTTTTAATATTATTTTCATCATTAAAAGGAACACTGTGCGTATTATCAAAAAATTATTAATAACAAATTTGTAAATCTTTTTTGAATGAACAATTTTTTCAGTGCATATATTATTTTCCTATCTCGTACAGTTTGGCCACGAGATGGATTTTTTTTATTTTTAATATTATTCTGCCCAATGAAACAAAACTTGCATTTCCTATAAAAAAATGGTTGAGAAAAAATTTGTAGATCTTTCTTAAGTGAACAATTTTGCTAAAAATAATTTTAAATATAATTCCAAATTATAAATAAAAATCATTTCAATAAAAATCATATGTTTGATTTTATTTAAATAAATTCAAATCGAATTTCAATCCAAATAAATTTTTATTCAGAAAGTTATTTTCCTTTAGTAAATGGCTCTAAAATCAATTACCATTTCTTCCTATCTCGAACAGTTTGGACACAAAATGGATTTTTTCATTTTCTATATTATTTTTCCCAATAAAACAAAACTTGCGTCTCTTATAAAAAATGGTTGAGAAAAAATTTATAGATCTTTCTCAAGTGAACAATTTTGCTGAAAATAATTTTGAATATAATTTCAAATTATAAATAAACATCATTTGAATAAAAATCATATGTTTGATTTTATTTAAATAAATTCAAATCGAATTTAAATCAAAATAAATTTATATCCAGAAAAAAAGTTATTTTCCTTTAGTAAATTTGGCTCTAAATCCAATTAACATTTCTTCCTACCTCGTACAGTTTAGCCACAAAACGGATTTTTTCATTTTTTATATTATTTCTCCCAATAAAACAAAACTTGCGTCTCTTATAAAAAAAATGGTTGAGAAAAAATTTGTAGATCTTCCTCAAGTGAACAATTTTGCTGAAAATAATTTTGAATTTAATTTCAAATTATAAATAAAAAATCATTTGAATAAAAATCATATATTTGATTTTATTTAAATAAATTCAAATCGAATTTAAATCAAATAAATTTATATCCAGAAAGAGAGTTATTTTCCTTTAGTAAATGGCTCTAAAATCAATTAACATTTCTTCCTATCTCGAACAGTTTGGTCACAAAATGGATTTTTTTATTTTTAATATTATTTTTATCAATAAAAAAAACTACGTGTCCCGTGAAAAATGACTGGAATCAATCAATTTTGTATTAGATCTTTTTTCAATGAACAATTTTTATCAGGTTTTTTTTCTATCTCGTACAGTTTGGCTACCAAATGGATTGTTTTATTTTTAATATTATTTTTCTCAATAAAACAAAAATTACGTGTGCCAGAAAAGAATGATTAAGAACAAATTTGTAGATATTTCTGAAGTGAACAGTTTTGATACTGAACATTTTTTTCCTATCTCGCATCGTTTGGCCACAAAATAAATTTTTTTAAATTTTAATATTATTTTTATCAGTGACACAAAAAATACGTGTCATATCGAAAAACGATTGCAGATAAATTTGTAGAACTTTTTTAGATGAACAATTTTTGTCAAATAAGGTTTTTACGTATCTCCCATAGGTTAATCGGAAAATATATATTTTTTTTACGATTTTTTTTTGTATAGTCGAAACTATAACCTTTGGTCAAAAATGGCTGGTTCAGAAACTTGACCTCTCTTTTTGGTCTCTTAAAACGTGTGCTAAAGGGAAAAAGTCGATTTTTACATAAAACCAAAACCTTCTCATTATGATGAGAATGTAAAAATCAATTCCCAACCAATTGAACAACGTACGATTTTCCACAAAATAGTTGGATTTTTATTTAAAGGGTAGTAGCATTTCAAACCAAAAGAGATGGATTCTGAATGAAAAAAATAATTGTATGTTATAGTATTGTATATAAGATGGTAGAAATAGTTTGAATTTCTTATTTGGTTATGTCAGTTTGCAACCCCCCCCCCCCCCCCACTTGCAGCGTATAATTTTATAGAAGTATAATTTTACTATTTGAAAACAAAACTTGTAGGCACTTTTTTCATGACATAGTCGTTGACTATTGTTTTGAAAGAGTTTCGCCTTTGAAAGTGTGTTTAATTTAAGAACAACTTCTTCTAGCAATAAAAAAAATCAACGATACTTCATTAACGCTGCGGCTCACGCTTCTCGTCTGCATGTTAATATTCCCGACACTCCCTGTATTGTGAGTCAACTGAATGTCTGACATTTGTATTTCTAGTAGAGAATGATTTTTCAAAACTGTCGATCATCCTCCAATAAAAATCTCACATAACTCTGAAGAGAAGAAATGATTCTTAGAATGAAAAACATGTTTTACGTTTAGAATTCAAAATGTTTATCTTCTGTTCGAATATTCAGTAAACGATTTTTAGAATATTCGGGCCAGAGGCACTGTGACAAATCACTGTAAATCATTACAGTGACATCTAAGATACAAAATTTATTCATAAGCGAATTTTCAAAAACAAACAAGATACATTTAAAAGAATGGAATAGTTCAATACCCAATTGGAGGAACGTTCGAAAAAAATCAAGAAAATAGTTCAATTTTTAATAAATAATAGTATATTATGCACCTAGGGAGAGGAAAAGTCCCTCTTCACCTTGACGTATACAATATTTTTTATGAAAAAGGGATTATTTCAGACATTTCTCGAAATACAGTTATGATTTCAGCCCATCTTTGAGTTCGGAAGAAGAAAGCACGATTGCAGAGAAGTTCAGAAGTTCAGAATTTGATTTGAAAATTTCTATAAATTTCTGGGAATTTATGAACATTTCCGGTAATTTATAGTATTCTTACAGGCAATTTATGGTACCTTCAGATGCATTACCCAGAATTCAATTTGAAAATTTCCGGACATTTACGAAAATTTCCGGTAATTTATGGCATTCTCTCAGGCAATTCATGGTAACTTCAGATAAATTATCCAAAATTCAATTTAAAAATGTCTATAAATTTCGGGAAATTTATGGAAATTTTCGGATTTCTTGGTAATCCTACAGGGAAACATTTCAACTTAGTATAAATTAGCCACAAATTAATATATTGGTAATATAATTAATATAATATAATTCATATAATTATTTTTCCAACCAAAAAAATTAATGTTGAACGAAGTAGTTCAACTTTTCACCGAGTATTTGAGTTTGTAACCAAAAAGGTAGAATTATCACCAAGAATATTAATTTTCTACCAAAGTTGTTGAATTTCTAGCCAAATAGTTGAAATTTAAACCCAAAATTCGAATGTTCTAAATTTGTGAACAAAGATAGATTTTCAACTTTTATGATGAATCTTCACCAAAAAAAAAAAATTCTCAAAAAAATATTGAAATTTTCAACATTAGAGATTGTTTTTTCTTATAGCAGATTCAACTACTTGGTTGAAAGTTGTCCTCATTAGTTAAACATTATTTTCTTTTGTTTAAGGATCCATAGTTTTTATACCAAAAATGTATCTCTTTGGTTAAAAAATCAACTAATTTGCTTAAAAATTTGTCGGTTTTGTTTGTGAATTAATCTATCCTGGTGTAGAATTCAACGTTTGTGTTGAAAATAAATTAACGAAATTTCTGCTGATGTCCTTGTGGAATAGAAAAAAGGCAAAATATTCAGTTATTTACATTGCAAATAGTAGATTACAAAAGAAACTTGAAATACATTATTCAAAATAGTAGTTAGAGCAATATTTGAAGATCAAACAAAATTGCGAAAAAATATTTCGTTCATTTGAACGTTCAGAACTTCGAGGACATATAGATTCATCTTTTTCTTATTGTGAATAAAACTTGAATTCAAATCATTTTGAATCATAGAACAAAACGCTTCGAAATATGTTCATAAAAGTTCATTCAAATATTTCATGAACTGAGTTTGTATCCAAGATGTCACTGTAAATTTTTTCCCACCCATACAAGTAGTAACCGCGCCCAACGCTGGTTATCTTCAGTGATCGGACGGGAACTGGTTTTTCGAGCGTGGTTATTATATTATTATATTATTTATTATATAATTGATTATAATTTTAGATTATAATTAGATTGTCATTTTATTATATTACATTATTGATTATTATATTATTTCTTGAGAATTCGTCTTTATTGGTACAATTTGACTCCTTCGTTGAGAATTACAATATTATGTTGAAAATTCAACTGTCTTGTTAAAGTCATCTTCCAAGGTAGGGATTTTAATTATTTTGTTGAAAATTTGACCTTTAGGTATGGAATTTCACCATTAATTTATTTATTTATTTCATCATCTATTGGGTTTCAAAATCGAACAAATTGGTAAAAAACGCATCTGCTTTTGCTCGAATTTTAATCTAATTTGTTTAGACTTTCGACAATCTTGTTGAAAATTTATCTTTTTGGGTCATAAATTCAGTTAGTAAGTTAGGAATTTCACTATTTTGTTACGAATGTAATCAATTCATTGAAAATTCAACTATTTTTTTCTGTGATCCTTCTAAGACAAAAATTTAAGTCTTTCAGTTTTAACCGTCGGTGTTTCAAGGAACACGATACCACTTTTTGGACCTAAATATTCAGATAACACCTTTCAGAGTGGAATCATGAGATACCACGTTTTAGAGTGAAATCATCAGATACCACCTTTTAGGATGGAATCATCAGATACCACCTTTTGTGGTGAAATCTCCAGGTAACACCTTTTAGACAGTTCAATCATAACCTGGTGAAATTGAAAACTTTGATGAATTCCAAATTCATTCAGATTGTTTGCGAAAACATGAAAAATTAAGTTGTAAATATAATGACCATTTTTTACTTTTTTCGTTAGGGGCCTTTATGTTGAAAATTCATCTCTTATTTAGTTGGGAATCAACTTTTCATCTGAACATTCAACCATTTCATTTTTGATTAGAAATGTTTCCTTCTTGAATTGGAAATTCCACCATTTGGTACAAAATGCATGTGGTTAAGGACTGAACTATTTTGTTGAAAATTCATCCTTTCTTTGAATTGAACTGGTTGAAAATTTGTCGTTTTCTTGTTGGAAAGTAATTTTTAAACTAGAAATTGAATAGTTTCATTTTTGATTAAAAACCAACTGTTATTATCAAAAAATTGAATTTTTTGCTCAAAAATTTTTTGCCGAAAATTCGTGTCTAAATCGAAAATTCATTTTCTTGGGTCGAAATTCAGTTTTGTTAGTACAAAAAAAGCTATTTTGTTGGGAACAATTTTTCAGGTTGAAAACTTGATTGTTCACGAATACAGCTGTTTTTTTTTTCTCAAATTTTTTCTTGTGGATATAAATTCATTCTTTCATGTTAGAAGGTCATTTTTCTTGGCTTAAAGTTTATCTTACTTGGTTGAGAATTAACTTTTGTGTTCAAAATTGAACTGTCATTGGAAACCTTCCTATTTTTGGCGCTAGTTTTTTTAGATAATTTTTCCCTAACACAGAAGTGCAGTGAAGAAGAAGAGGAGATGAATTCAAATTTAATTTTTTTTTTTTCAAATTTTTAAATGATCCCTTTTAGATAATTATATTGGTTTTATAAAGGAGGACTTGAACAAGAGAGCATTTGCACGTTCCCGGATTTACAGATATAATTTATAGGCGCTTCGCTTTGCTCGCGATTCGATTAGATGATAGGAAACAGGTCTCGAACCCTCGGGCTTTAAATACCCATCATAGTTTTTTCTTATCCCCGGACTATAATCAACCCTGCCTAGCCTCAGGTATATTTTTCCCCCTTAAAAAAGACCCCACGCATGAAACTCCCGCTCGTTGCAGGAACGTTGCCATGAACTTTCAAAATAGTAAAATGCAACTGATTTTTCAACTAATCAATCTTCTTCGATTATTGATGTTCCTCCCTCAATTATTTTTCTCAATTATGGTTTTTTTTAATCAATAGAAATTAGCACAGTGGCATCTAAAAAACGAAATCAATTTATGAATGAGTGTTTGAAATAGTAGAGATAGATATCTAAAGGAGAATGGAATAGTTGAATCTTCAGTTATTGAAACAACATTTTTAAGAAATGTAGCAATATAGTTTAATTTTTCAACAAAAGGGATCATTTTCCAACTAAAATTATGAATCAGGATGGCGACTTGACCGGGAAATGACCGGGAATTTGATTGACTGGAAAAAAACCGGGAAATGACCGGGAATTTATTCAAGAACCGGAAATTTACTAGACTCAACCTGGACTGTGAAAAATTCTATCAAATAGATACGAGAAATCTCGCGAAATATTTAAATATATCCATACGTCATGAGAAAAAAATTTTTTTTTTTGTTGCTGTATGAGATTTTTTTAGCGGACTCAAATTAGATAATCGAATTGATGATAGCCCAAACATATAGCCCTTAGTTTTACACAAAAATGTATTTATCACGTTTTCTTTTCTTTTCTTTTCCTTCTTTATCAGACTTGGGACAGGGACTTTCAGAAAATAATTACATATTTCATTTTAGGGCAGAGAGTTTTGAGGTAGGAGTATAATTTCATTCGGAACAGAGAATTTTTTTCATGAAACGGGAACTTTTTAAACTAATTATAATTCGCATTAAGAAGAGAGGATCCTTTAATATCGTTCCTCCAATTCAAAATTTGCAACAACTTTAAAATCCCCTCTTCCTAATTTTAAATAAAGGAAGTACTTGAAGCAGTCTTTCGAGTTCTTGAATTACGATAGGAAACTTGTTTACATTGTTCATTGTGAATTCATGCTTTTTTTGGTTGAAAAATCAACTACTTGTTTCAAATTTAAACTTGTTTGTTGAGAATCAAAGTTTTTTGATTCCCCCCTGGTTGAAATTGTAACGACTTTGTTCAAAATAAATTTATCTTTTTTTAGTGAAAATTTAAGTATTTGATTGAACATTGATTTTTGAATTTGAAAATTAAACTTTTTCGTTGAGAAATAATGTACTTCGAGGAAAGTTTGCCTTTTTTGTAGAAAATTAATCTTCATGTTGAAAAATGTATATTTTTGCTTAAAAAATATCTATTCTCGTTGAAGATTCATCATTATACCTGAAAATTCATCAGTTTGGTTGAAAATAAATTTCTTCAACTGAAAATTTGACCGTTTCGTTTTTAGTGGAAAAGTGATCTTTTCTAGTTCGAAATTCGACAATTAGGTGAAAATTCGTCGATTATTTCGTTGAAACCTAATATATTTTGTTCTTCTTTTCAAATAACAATTCAAGTTATAAATTTAAACATTTTTCATGTTAGTCGACAAAAATGTCACTTTTCCTTTTTTTTTTTGAAAATTTCCATTTTTATGGTTCAAATCTCAACTATAATGTTGACATTTTTTTCTTTTTTTACATGAAAATTAATTTTTTGTCAAGAATTGAATTATTCTAGTTAAATATTCATAATTTCAGTTGAAAATTCGTCTCTCTGATTCAAAATTCAACTACTTCAGTGTAACATCTACAATTTCATTTGATTCTTCATATTTTATGTTAAAGTGAAATAATTTGTTTGAAAGTTAGTTGCTTTCGTTTGTGGAAAGTTAGTTTTTTTATAATTAATTTTTTAACTAAAAATTTAACTTATTTCAGTTGAAAATTCCATAATTTAAGTTAAAAATTCACTTATTCAGTTAAGGATTACTTTTTTCAATTTAAAATTTGATTATTCCAATTTCCGTTGACGATTTACCTTCTTCAGTAAAAGTTAATTTATCTGTATGAAAACTTAACTGCTTCAGTTGGAGATTCTTTGTTTTAGTGTAAAACTCTTATACTTGGCTTGGAATTGGTTTCTTGAACTTAAAATGTTACTGTTCCATTTTTGGTTGGAAAAAATTATGTTTTGGGTTCGAAATCGTAAATTGATTTTTTTGATTGCAAATTTAACTTTTCCAATTTATTAAAAAAAAAAAAAATGATTTTTTGTTGTTGAAATTTGAGTATTCTTTTCAAAATTGATTTATTTTGCATTGTTTGATCTGTTGTATTAAGGGGTGTTTACAATGAACGTCATGAATAGAAAAAAAGTTGGGGTTTTGCGGCAAATATTGATATGTTACTTCTAGTTGACCGGGAAAATTGTAAAACTTGACCGGGGAGAACCGGGAAATGACCGGGAATTTGAAATTGTTCGCCGAATCGCCCCTGTGAATCTCCAACGGGGAAGAGAAGTGAATTTGCAAACAAAAAGGTTCATGTTCAACAGAAAGTTAAAACCATTTTTCATCCAGAGATAAAGTTTCAACTCAATCAATTATTCTTCAAAACCAAAAATAAAATTATTTTTAACGTGCTCATACTACAAATTTTAAACATGTGTTAATGAATATATGTATACATTTATACAAATTTTTATGCATATCAGGGTTGCACTTTTATTTCGAGCAAAAATTCCAGGCTATTGCTTGGTTTTTCCGGTGAAAACTACATTTCCTCCGGTTGACTTTTTGAGCGTTCATAATAATCATAGAGGAACTGAAAGTTTTATCATTTACTTTTTTTAAATAATTAAACATAGGGTGATCATGAAAAATAGAACTGACAGGGGAATAAATTATTTTAACTGACACGATTATAGGTATGACATTTTTCTAAGATTTGAAGGTAAAATATATTTCAGAACCCCGAAAAGGACTTGGCTTAATAGTATCATGATAATAATACTAAAAAACTCCAACCTTATTCGTACTTCATTTGTATACAACTTAGGCTTTGTTCGGATTTTATTCAGATTTCTTTCGGATTCCATTCAAATTTCATTCAGATGTTTCCCTCGAAAAAAAAAATCACAACGGTTATTCTAGCTTATTTTCGAAGAATTGACCAGGATATTTATTTTATACAGATTTCATTTAGATTTCGCTTGTATTGGTTTTCTATCGGATTTTAGTTGTATTTTCCTTCGAATTCTATCTCGGATTAATTTGAATCTTATTAAGAATTTCTTGGAATATAATAAGAACTCAGATTGAATTTTCATCTTTTTCGAATTTTAGTTATAATTTTTTCCATTCAATTTCCATTGTATTTGTATCGTATTTTTATTTTATTCAGTTACGAAATGTGTGTTCCCAATATTTTTTTTGTGTGAAAGTGAAAAATCCCAATAAAGAAGAATCTCTACTCGACAAAGCTGCATGATTATACGAGAATAAGTACCTTATATTTGAAAATTGAGAATCTGAAATTGAAGGAACATTATCAAATCTCTCATTTTTATTTGCCCTTCTAACTTGCCTTGAAATTTAATTTCTTAAGAATTGTTTTTTTTTTTTTTTTTGAAATTCTTATTTTTTGTGGTTACACTTAGACGTCTTTCCTTGAATTCAAGTTCTTCTCTAATCAAGCTAAATTATTTTTTACAAAATTAAACTAGTTCGTATTTGGGCAGTTATGCGGAAAATTTTAACAATTTTTCCCCCTTTGAAAGAGTGGTCGGTTTCGGGTATTACTTTCAAAAATATTTCCTTTAAATTACATTTTTTCTTTAATGAAGCTAAATTTTTTTGTACCAAATTAAACTAGTTCGTATTTGGGCAGTTATGTAGAAATTTTTGACATTTTTTTCCCCTACAAAGAGTGGGTGGTTTCAGGTTTTACTTTCAAGAGATAATCTTTTCTTACTATTGGCTCTTTTAACTTGTCCTGGAATTTTATTTGGTAAAAGAATTGTTTTTTTTTTCTGGTGTAAATTCGTATTTTCTGTGGTTACACTCAAAAATCTTTCTTTTATTTCAAGTTTTTCCTTAAAGAAGGACCAAAGTTGCTCTTCACCTTCTTAGGAACAGAACTGCAGGAGACTGGTGCCCTCCTCAGTATTTAATCTAACCAATAATAACTCGTTTCGTTCCGGCTTTCCCATGTCAATTCCACTTACAACTCTTTACATATCAATTCCTTTTCTTCAGTAGTACAACGAGGCTAGAACGAGGCTAATAAAATAGTAGTTCAACTTTCAACCAAGTAGTTGAATTTTTAACCAAAGGTATGCATTTTGAGCCAAAAACCTTCATTTCCTACCAAACAAAGCAAATTTTCAACACAATATTTCAATTATCTCCTAAAACAGTTTCATTTTGAGCCAAATAGTTGATTTTTCAACCGAAATAATTGAAATTCAAGCCCAGAAAGGCAGATTGTCAACAAAACTGTTGAATTTTTAACAGCATGCAATAAACTTCTACCCAGGGGGATAAATTAGCATGCGAATAAATTTTTTTTTTAAAGTTGATTGTCAACCAACTAGTTGGATTTCCAACCGAAATGGTTAAACATTAAGCCAAATAGTTGAATTTTTTACCAGGATATTAAAATCCCCAAAGACGAATTGTCTGCAAAATATTTAAATTTTAGGCAAAAATAAACTTTCAAAATATAGGGTGAATCTTCAACTAAAATAATAAATTCTCAACAACATTTTTTTATTGTTATTTGTTTTGATTCATGATTTAAACATTTTGTTAGAAAATCGTCTTCTTGTTAAAAATTAATTTTTTTACTTTAGAGCCGGTTCAAATACTTGTTTGGAAGTTTTTCCGATTTGTTAAAGATAAATTTTCGTTTATTCAAAGATTTTTTTTAAATAAATTTATTGTTTTGATTGAAAATCTAATTATTTGATTGAAAATTTGTAATTTTGATTCGTAAATGATCTGTTTTGATGGAGAATTAAACTATTTTGTTGATAACTCAAATGATCGATTTTGATTATTTTGTAGTGTTTAGGGTACTCAAAACTAATTTCGAACGATTTTTCAAAAATTTGCAATGCTTCCATAAATTATGAACATTTTAAAATGAAGATACTCTTGTTTTCAATATTTGATAACTTCGTAACTATTGGTCTTACAAAAAAGTGTCCTTGTACAAACTTACCCAGAAGACATTGAATCTCGAGAAAAAAGGAAATTCTAATAATTGTGAATTTTCCTTGTTAATGTGAACAAACAAACAATTTCCACTGCTTTTTTTAATATCTTCTGTAATTTTACGGAGATGAGTACCTTTTATTTTCCCTTTTAACCTGCTCTGAAATATTATTTAGTGAAAAATTGTTTGCTTTGTTGGTCATTCGTAGTTTTTGTGGTTACATTTAGAAGTATTTTTTTTTCAATTCAAGTTTTTTTTTCATAAAGCCTAATTATTTTCCACAAAAATTAATTTAAAAAAAGTATTTTAGCGGTTCGCAGGACCGGATTTGTTCTTTACCTTTCAGAGACAAAACTGCAGGAGACTGTGCCCTCCTCAGTGTGTAACTTAACCAATAATCGATTCCTTTTTCTCCAGCAGTACAACGAGGCTGGAACTAAACGAGTTACACTTACCCCGAAAGAGACTTGGCTTGATAGTATAATATTAATAAAAATAATCATAATAAAATAATAATAATAATAATAACATTCTCGATACATCGGTCGAGACTGATTTTGGGAAAAGACTTCATGTAATACGAGTATGGTTTATTTGCTTTGAGTGCGTGTTTTCAAGCCGCGAAGAAGTTGACAACCTATGCGCATGCGCATTTGCTACTCCACCCCACGCGCACTGTTCCTACGACTGTTCTGCGCGGTACTTGTTCCTCTAAACTCTAAACTAACCTAAAACATCAGACTTGAATTAGCGAGAAAGCTCGAAAATCATACTCCAATTACATACAATATCGTGTGCGATATACTATTAAAGGAAATTTCATTTCATAAACTAGACAACAAAAGAAATAATTGTAAACAGAGAACTATTCCTTTTGGGCTACTATTTAATTTTTGATAAAAACGATGCGTTTGGAAAACAGCTGCGACTGCAAATATTTCGTCAATATTTTTCTTTAGAACAACTTTTTCAATTATTTGAACTATTTCAATTAGGAAATTCATGACTTTGTCAGTTTTTAGTTCAGGGATTTCGTTTTTGTCCCGAATTTGAATAAAATCATTTCGACTTTCTCCTAATTCTGTGGGAAATCTCCCTTGAATAGTTTTTTTTTACTGTTTTAACAATTTTAATCAACGAATACATAGCTTTGTCAGTTTTCACTCGAGGGATTTTGTTTTCGGCCTCGAGACTTAAATAATTCTGCTTCTTCCCCAATACTATAAAAATCTCCTTTGAATAGCTAAATTATTAATTATTAAAACCATTTTAATTGACAAATATATAACTTGCTCAGTTTTATCTATAAAGATTTTGTTTTTTTCTTTCTTTTGTAAAACCATTTGAATTATGGGAACAGTTTGAATTAACGAGAGTGGATAAATTCATTCATTTTTCCCACAAAATTTTGATTAGAAAACTAAAAAAAACTTAAAGTATCTGTTTCAAGCAAAATGAATCTTATTCTGCATGATTCACATTTTTAATATAATTTTTTCAGTTATAAGAATAAAAAGTGAGCAAAATCAATTACTTGAGTTTCCCCTTCGAGAATTTTCTGGAAACTTTTTTGAAAATTCTTTGAGACGAATAAATTTACTTGATTTAAAAAACAAATCGAACAGCACGTTTTTATATTCAAGCGATTTTTTCCATCTAAGTGAACATTTTTCATGAATGAATGTGCAAGCCTTCGCTTGAGATCGAGGGCCGAACCTTGGAAAGACCACACACGTGTTTTTTAGCAGGGGTTCTCAATGGATATTTCATACTTCTATTGTTTCTCGAAGCAACTATTGTGTCTTGACCTATTCGATGATAATAACGGAAATCTGATTCAAACTTCAATTTTTCTGAAAAATCTAATTTATTCTTGAACTGCTTCAACATACCTTCCTTCTATCTTTACCCCTTTTTCAAAGAATTTCTCTTTTTTCCACTGTTTCTAAGAAAAACTTCCCCTTTCTATCGTTTTTACCCCTTAAATGCAAATTTTTGTCAGTTTTGGTTAAGAATGTAACCATTTTGTTGAAAAAAAGTTTTTTTTTCTTGATATATTTCGTTGAATTTTTATTTTATTAGTCGAATATTGAACTATTATGTTAAAGATTCGTTCTTTTTTGGCCAATTTTTTTTCACTCGAAATTCAATCATTCTATTATTGGTAGAAAATTGTTTGCTTTTCGTTGAGAATTCAGTTATGTGGTTGAAAATGTATGGACTTTGTAATTAATTATTTTTTCTTTTGTTATGAATAAATGTTTACAACTGTGGATTCATCTATTCCATTTTTGGTTGACATCAACTTTTTTGTTCAAAATTCAACTGTTTCGTAAAAAATTCATGTCGTTGGCTTCAAAGTTTAAATATTTGATTGAAAATTGACGTTTCGATTGAAAAGTTCGATTTCTAAATTGAAAAGTAAACTCTCTCCTAGAAAGGTTGCCTTTTGGTTTGAAAATTCAACAATTTGATTGAAATTTCATTTCTCTTTCAACTGATAAATCTTTCGCAGTTGAAATTTCAACACTCCGTAGAAAACTCGCTTTTCGGTTTCAAAATTAATCCTTTTTCGTCGAAATTTGATCTTTCTTGGTTAAAAACTATGTTTTAATTAAGGGTTTCACTTTTTTGTTGAAAGCTCGATTATGTTAAAATTTAAAATATCTATTTACTTAGTCGATTGTAAATTAACGGTTTAGTTGATCATTACTTTTTTTTGGTTGGAAAGTAAACCCCTTTTGATTGAAATTCAGCTCTTTCAAATCGACAACATTCGATTTTTTAATTTCT
>WSXT02199339.1:0-18899 GCA_011762715.2 Neuroterus valhalla
CTAGGCTAATTATTTTATTGTCTATTTTTTATCAGTAATTCCATAAAACGCGTTTTTAAATCACTTGGTTGCATTTTCCAATGCAAAACAATACGAATGTTCGCTGTCCCGTTCGCAGTGCCATCACTCGGATTAGTTCATCCCCTCCAGATCCCCTGGATCCTAAGACAATCTACTGCCAAATACACCTACATAGTACATGGTCGATGCAGGGGGCTGCTTTCACTCTTTGAAGCCGACCATTTTGCCATCTTGGTTATAAAGATGTCGATTTTTTAACTGTGAATTCCTATTCAGAGACCATCAAGACCTCCAGGTACAAATTTCTAACAGAAATTTCCGAATGCAAAATAGTATGCTCCAAAGAGTCAAAGTGAATGCTCATACGGTTTTTCAGATGAATGTCGAAACTAAAAATGGATGTATCTTTGTGAGAAAAAATCGCTGGTGACTGTCCAATAGCTTATTTTGAAGGGGAAAGTAGCACTCGATGATGACGTTTTGAAACAAGACCAAGAAAATTTCGCGCGCCCAGTACATAACCTCAAATGTAGCGAAAAATCCCATTTTCGGAGTATATAACCTCAAATATCTCAAAATCCCGACGTGGTGGACATATTCTGAACTCGGATTCGGACTCTACGGAAAAAAATTACTCCGGAAAAGACCTCTCGTTTTCCAACAACAAATACAACCCCATTATTTGCAGACTTGTGTAATTTATGAATATACCATGCAATCAAAAATTATTAGTGTGTTTGGCAGGATACCTATGTCACTCTATTTTGTCTCTAAGAACAACACTTTTAGCTCTACTGGAAATTTCAGGATTCTCGCCTACAGATTTTATTCTATTCTGAATGCTGGTTTGCAGTTTGATGAAGTATTGTTCTAATTTTCATATCACAGTTCTCTTCTATATTCCATCGAATATGTCTTAGGGAGTGAATAATAATTCAGAAGGGCCCTTGAACTCGTCGTGGCCGCACATTACAAGTATACTGATTCCCCTTGTGCTAACGGAAGCACCCTTAACCTTGATAATACGATTTCAATAATATTTGTAACTAACGAAATCAGCTACATCATAGTGTTTAACAAAACTTATTCATCATAGTGACTGAAAAAACTTATCAAGTACTTAACAAGGCAACCTTAACCAGGTAGAGTGATTAACATGATCGATAAGACGATCAATCAAACGTCCATGGGACGTGACTAATGACAATAAACTTTAGTTTGAAATGACTTTTGCGATTGTTAGGATTTCGCGACAGTTACTTACAATACTGAAATAATTTAATTTTTTTTTTTTACTTATTATAGCTTCTCATTTCCTTGTCTTATGTTCTATCTTCAATTCATAATTTCCAATTAATACCCATATGTCTAATTTTTCAAGAAATATGAGGAGGTAAGTCAGAGTTTTATGTTGGTTAAGAGGTCGCAAAAGTCATTAGTTTTCTCGCTTCAGGCTTCTTGAAGAAGCTTTTCTATTGAGAAAAAAATGTTGAATTTGACTAATTATTTATGATCAATTAGCGACGTCGTAGCGACGTAAGAAGACTCAGCGTGGCGGATCTGGAGAATAGAATCAATCAGCCAAGCACACCCCTTAAAGATGTTGGAAAACCAGGACCACCTCAGATCACCGACTACCAAGAGTCGTATGCTGCCGCCGAAGGTAAAATTTTCATTAAAAATTGTGGAAAAATAGATCTATCCGTATTGTTTGGATATCAGGGTGGCGATTTGGCCAGGAAATAATCGGGAATTTTATTGACCGGGGAAAAACCGGGAAACGACCGTGAATTTAATGAAAACCCGGGAATATACTTGACTCAACCTACTATCAAAAATTCTACCGAAAAAATACGAAAAATGACAGCTTCCTTTTCATAAATCGAAAAGAGATCTTATCATTTGATTTGAAGAATGTAACGTTCCTTTAATCTGTTTCTCAAAATATTTGAATACTTCCGTTTAGCTGAACTTCCATTTACCTGAACGATTCCACGCTCGTTCAGCTGAACTCGAGCGGCTCCCTCTAACCCCACTGCTTTCCAGTAGACGCGGCAACTGACGTTAGAAACCAATTAGAAGTCACCTCTGGAAACACCCATGCGGAGGGGGACTGTGGTGGAAATTTCTCCCGAGTTCAGCTAAACAAACGTTTACGTCGCGTAGCGATTCAGCTAAACGGAAGTCTTCTGCATACGTCATGAGAGGAAGATTTTTTTCCATAATAAAAAAAAAAAAATTGCAAATTCGTTGCTATGTGAGATTTTTTTAGCTGACTCTAATTTGATAATCTAATTGATGATAGCCCATGCCTACAAAAAGAATTATTATCTTCATTTCTTCAGAAACTGTATTTATCACGTTTTATTTGCTTTTACTGATCTATCTGACTTGGGACAGGAAGATCATAGTTTTTATTTTAGAGCAGGGAGTTTCAGTGAAAAAGTATAATTTCACTTAGAACAGGGGATTTTTTTTACATGGAACGGAAACATTCCAAACTAGTTATAATTCGCAACAACTTTTGAGTTCCAACTCCATAATTTTGAATGAAACAAGTACTTCAAGCAGTCTTTAGAGTAGAAGTAGTATTCCGAAGGAGAAATATTTCTGAATTATGATAGAAAGCTTGTTTACATTGTTCGTTAAATTTCAAAACAATAACATGAATTTTCAAATAAGGAGAAAAATATTTAACTGGAGCACTTCAATTCCCAACCATGAAGGTGAATATTCGAGAAGGAGATTAATTTTCAAATAGAAAGAATCATTTTTGAAGAAAAATATAATGTTTTAACAAAATAGTCGAATTTAAAAGTCAAAAAATAATTATTTTCAACCAAAAATGGAACAGTAACATCTTTAGTTTTAGAAAAAAAAAAAAAATTTTAAACCAGGCACAAGTGTTTTGCATCCAAACAAAAGAAAGATATTGAACGGAAGAAGTTGAGTTTTTAAACAGATAAATTAACTTTAACTGAAAAAGATAAGTATAAATTTTCAACGAAAATTTGGTTACTCAAAGTTTAAATTGAAAAAAAGGGTTGTTTGACTATACAAATGGATTTTACGCTGAAAATATGGGATTTTCAATTGAAATAGGGTGAATTATCAGTAACAAAAATTACTAATAACAAAAAAAACTATCCTTCAACAAAAAACATGTCTTTCAACAAACTGTCAAAAAAATTATTACATTTATACACAAAATGATGAAGAATCAAAAAATGAAATTGTAAATATTTAACTGAAGTAGTTGCGTTTTAAACCAGAAAGACGAATTTTTAACTAAAATGTTGATCATTCAACTAGAATAGTTCAATTTTTGACAAAAGAATAATTTTTAACCAAAAAATAAAATTTTTCAACAGAATGGTTGGAGTTTGAACCATAAAATGAAAAATTTTCAAACAAAAATGGAATAGTGATAATTTTGTCTTGAAAAATTAATTTTAAACCAAAAATGAAGAGTTTTTGACTTTATAAATGTTCAGCTAAAATGAAAAATGCTTGACTGTATAACTTGAATTGTTAACCGTAAAGAAGAATTTTGTAAGAAGAATATTAACTTCCGAAGAAAAAGATCATTTTCTCCAAAAAATCGATTTTTCAACAAAATATGTGAAGTTTTAACGGAATAATTAAATTTCCAATTGAAAAGACAAATTTTTACCGAATTTTGAACTAGAAAAGATAAATTTTCTACTAAAAATGAAACAGTTGAATTTCCAGTTCAAAAAATCGATTCTCAATCAAACTGAACAATTTTCAGGTATAATGATGAATCTTCAAATAAATAGATGTATTTAAAGCAAAGAAATGAATTTAGGACCATAAAGATTAATTTTCTACAAAAAAGTTAAATTTTCCACGAAGTACATAAATTCTCAAAGAAATAGTTTAATTTTAAAATTCAAAAATCAATGTTCAACTGAACACTTGAATTTTCAACAAAAAAAGATAAATTGGTTTTTAACAAAGTAGTTAGAATAATTTCAACTCGAATTTCGAATCAAAATATTGCAACTTAAACAAAAAAATTCGATTTTCAACGAACAAGTTTAAATTTTAAACAAGTAGTTGATTTTTTAACTCAAAAAGGGTGAATTTGCAATGAGCATATTAAACAAGCTTTCCATCATGATTCAAAAATATTTCTTCTTTGGAATACTACTTCTACTCTAAAGACTGCTTGAAGTTCTTTGTTTCTTTAAAATTAGGTAGAGGGAACTTTGAAATTTTGACGACTCTTGAATTGGAGGAACGATTTTGTAAAATTCCTCTCTTCTGAATTCGAATTAAAAATAGTTAAAAAGTTCCCGTTCCACGTCAAAAATTCCCCGTTCCAAGTGAAATTTTACTTCTTCACTGAAACTCCCTGCCCTAAAATAAACACTAGAGTTATTTTGTGGAATTCCCTGCCTCATGTCAGATAAATGAGGAAAAGCAAAAAAACGTGATAAATTCATTTTTTTGAAATAATGAAGAAAATAATTCTTTTTGTAGGTTCGGGTTATCATCCATTCGATTATCAAATTTGAGTCAGCTGAAAAAGTCTCACAGAACAACAAATTTGCAAAACGTTTTTCTCATAATGGGAAAATTCCTCTCATGACGTATAGATACATTTAAATATTTTGAGAATCAGATTAAAGGAACGTTACATTCTTCGAATCAAATGATACGATCTCTTTCTGATTTATAAAAAGGAAGCAGTCATTTCTCGTATTGTTTCTGTAGAATTTTTAATGATCTGGGTTGAGTTAAGTGAATTCCCGGTTTTTAATTAAAGTCTCGGTCGTCCCTGGTTCCCCGGTCAAGTAGACACCCTGTTTATGTACTTCGTGGAAAATTTGACTTTCTTGTAGAAAATTAATCTTTATGGTTAAAAATTCATCTTTTTGCTCAAAATAACTGTTTTCATTTGGAGATTCATTATTATACCTGAAAATTCATAATTTTTGTTGAAAATAAATTACTTCGACTGAAAATTCAACTAAATTGATCTTTTCTAGTTCAAAATTCGACATTTCGGTGAAAATTTGTCTTTTTGAATTGAAAATTGAATTATATCGTTACAACTTCACATATTTTGTTGAAAAATCAATTTTTTTTAGAAAATTATCTTTTTCTTCGGAAGGTAATATTCTTCTTCGAAAATTCTTCTTTGCGGTTAACAATTCAAGTTATACAGTCAAACATTTTCCATTTTAGTCGAATATTCATCTAGTTAAACACTCTTATGTTTGGTTTAAACATTATTTTTCAAGCAATAAATGGCACCATTCCATTTTTCTTTGAGAATTTTTATTTTTATGGTTCGAATTTCAACCTTTCTGTTGAAAAATGGTATTTTTTGGTTGAAAATTGATATTTTTGTTCAAAAATGAACTATTCTAGTTAAACGTTCATCATTTTAGTTGAAAATTCGTCTTTCTGGTTTAAAATTCAATTACTCCAGTTAATAATTTACAATTTCTTTTGATTCTTCACCATTTTGTGTATAAATGTGATAATTTGTTCGACAGTTTGTTTTTTTTGTTTGTTGAAAGATAGTTTTTTTTTTAAGTTAGTTTTTTTTATTATAAGTAATTTTTTCAAACTGAAAATTCAACTCGCTCAAATTGAAGATTCCACAGTTTCTGTTGAATATCTATTTATCTAGTTAAACATCCATTTTTTCCAATTTGAAATTTGAGTTATTGAATTTTCGTTGACAATTTATCTTCTTCAGTGAAACTTAATTTATCTGTTTTAAAACCATTTTTGGTTGAAAATAATTATTTTTCGACTTTGAAATCCGACTAATTTGTTAAAACATTATATTTTTTCTTAGCAAGTGATTCTTTCTATTTGGAAATTCATCTTCTGTTCCAATTTTTGTTAAAAAATGATATTTTGCTGTTGAAAATTAGAGTATTCTTTTCAAAATTGATTTATTTTGCAATATTTGATCTGTTGTATCAAAGGATGTTTAGAATGAACGTCATGGATAAAAATAAAGGTTAGCGTTTTGCGGCAAATATGAATATGTTACTTCTAGTTGACCGGGAAAATCGAAAAAACTCGACCGTGAAGAACCAGGAAATGATCGGGAATTCGAAGTCGTCCGCCAAATCGCCACCCTGGGATATCCAGAATAATTGATTTTTTTGCATTTGCAGGAGAAACGGCGTACATCAATGTCGAGGTTGAGGGGTCACCTGCACCAACATTTAAGTTCTACAAGGGAATCACCGAAATTGTCGAAGGTGGCCGCTTCAAATTCATCACAGATGGTGGAACTAAAACGATTATGCTCTGTATTAGAAAAACAAAGCCCAACGATGAAGGTACCTATAAACTTGTTATTAGCAACATTCATGGAGAGGACTCTGCCGATCTACAACTCTACATCTCCGGTAAGTTGAATTCTTCAGAAAAGGGACTTCATAAAGAAAGGTTTTTTTAACTTGAGAATCACGAAATAAATATTTGAAATTTAAGATTCTAGCGGTATGGACTTCAGAACCATGCTCAGAAAGTCAAGGTACAAAACATGGGACAAAGAAGATCCAGATAGGGAAAAGGTTGACCTCAAAGAAGTTGAAAAACCCATGCCAGCCCTCAAGAAAGTTGAAAGGGTATGTTTGAATTTTTATTTTAAGCTTCCTAATTCTGCCTATCTTTGCAGGAAACAATTAATTTCTTAAAGATCCAAACAGGTAGGAAAAAAAGTAAGTGAGAATAGTGTATATAGATCCATTGTTGATACGATTTTAGGTAAACGATTGTTCTTCGTCCCTCTTTTCGGTCTTGAAAGTCTTCCAATGTTCTAGTGAATTCTGTCAGGCACGATTCTAAAAATTTGGTTTCGATAAATGTTAATTTGGGTAGAAAGCACGAAACGTAACTAACATTTGATAAAAATCGTTATTTTCAGAGGATTTGATTGAACTGGAACTCAAAATTGGAGTCGATCTATCAATGGATGAATAGGTTTAGGTTTGGATTGAATGTCTCAACGTCTTAAGGCATGCCATCCGCTAGAATTGTGTATAACATGGTACAATAAGATTTCATGTTGCAAGGTTTTTGCTCCTATTTCAGTTTTATTTTTTGTGCAAATGTTATTTGTTTCCTCTTTCAGTATAACTCAATTATGTTTTTGTATTGATATATGTCTTATGTTGAAACTTTATTTTAGTCCAATAAATATTTTTTATTTTAAGACGTTAGGAAAGCACTAAGACCACTTTTGGTATACATTTAAAATCCTTTATCAGAAAATAGACAAATTGATAGATACGAGTATGAATGCTGTTATTATTTCTAGAATAGTGGATCTCGTAGGCCGAGTTATTTCTCGACTGGACAGTTCTGAACCACTTCACCAAGACAGAGGTTGGACTCAACGCCCATTGTCGGTCTAATTTGTCTGATTGTGATACCTATTTCTATAAATTGCATATTGGATGGAATTCCATCATAAATATCCAAATTCCTCCAGTTTCGATTAATTCGCATTAAAATTAAACCTCTCAATTTCAGCTCAAGGCCTGGTAATAAAATAACACGAAGGCTCACAACTTCCAAGGATTTCACTCACTGAAAATTGATTTTCGTAACTTCTCACACTCTTCCACTTTTGTTACCTGCCTGTATCATGGATCGTTGAATGATCTGCATCCTGCACTCTTATGATTCAAAATTTTTTTAATATATTCCAAAAAAGCAGGGGTGCCCAACGCAAGGTTTGCGCGCTTCTCCTTTCTTCCCCTTCTTCGAGCGCTTCATCGCTTCATCGTGTAAGTGGAAGTGTCCGCAGGCAAACTATAGCAAAAATTATTGGGTCTAGGCTATCTTTGTCTATAGCGCATATGTTAGAGAGAGACAACAGTAACCCACGGCTCTCTCTGTCTCTTTTTGTCCCATTCTTCTGTCTCATTTTTCTCCGATGCCGCGTTGTGTGCTGGCTTGCCTCCTCTACCTATAATATCTCTATGGGTCCGCCACGGGCTTCGTCTGACTACGCCTGACCACGCCTACTTGCGCGCACTATACGCACAGGCTGGCCGCCGAGGGACCCCTTTCCACATCGCGATCACCACATTTACGCATCCAAGGTGGTAAGAGGAGGGATGGACGAGTGACAGTTATTTACACCGTTCCTCACGCGTTGGACACCTCTGCATAAAAGGGATGCTAGATGACTCATTTCCTGACGTAGCAAATCAGATAAATGAATCGAGTTTTTCAAACTATCATAATAGATGTTGTACTGCATTGGCGGACTAATTGGCAGTCTAGTGGATGCTAAATTAAATTTCCTTCATCATCTAGAAACAATTTGATGTACTGTTTTCAATGTGCAGGCTGCTTTTATGTCTGGAGATTTTTCCACTATTGGATACAATATAAGTCTTCATCGAGGAAAATTTCATCCACTGTTGGGAAAATTGATAATTTGTTTTAAGCTCCTATCTCCTTTAGATTCTACTTTTAATTCTATAAATTTTATTAGCGATCAGTTTTATTCATCTGAGAGGATCTAAAGATCTTGTACCTCATACATGTTCTAAAACTCCGTAAAGGATTTCTGTAAACTTGGGGGTTTTCAAATAAATAATATTTCATTTTTTCACTAAATTTAGAAACAAGATTCCTTCTTGAAACCGCTTGTGGACAGACATGCTAAGGAGGGTAAAGACAAGAAGGTCATCTTTGAAGCCAATTTCTCAAAGCCCAACTCCAAAGCAAGATGGTTCTTCCGCAAAGATGTACGTAGATCGAAATTCAAAAGTCTAGTTCAATATATCTCCAATGTTCCGAAAATTCAATGTTTAAATGTTCATAAGTTACTACTTAGAATATTTCTTTTAGGAGCTGTTTGCAAGTGCTAGATACAAATTCAAAAATGAGGAAGATCTTTACCAGCTCATCATCACTGGTCCTAAGGTTGATGATACTGGAAAATACACACTTGAAATCGGCGGTATTTCGACTACAGCTTTCCTCACAGTCGATGGTGAGAATCAAAGATTTCATAAATCGTTTGATCCGAAAAATATATTATTATTCAATTGTAAATTTTTAATTATATTTAGAACCTGATCCCACCTACAACTTTACCAAATCATTGTCGAAGAAGTCGAGTGGTTTCACGAAACATGAAACCCTCCTGGAATGTACAGTCAGTTCCAACATGGCCAAGGTTGAATGGTTCAAAGGAGAGAAAAAACTGGAGGTATACTTATATACCAAGTATTTTGAAAGAATAATCATTCTCAGTTTGAATTAGTAGAAAACTACTAATTGTTAGTAAAATTTCAGTAATTGAAAAGGAACTAATTGGAATAGTGATTGTTGCCCACTTAATAAATTTGTAAGTTAAGACTAAAGAAATAAGTGAAATACTTTTCATAAACTTTAGTAGAAACCCACTACTGCAATTAGTAGATTTCGACTCCTCTTATTAAGTTCAAGTAATGAAAAAGTCAATATTCAGATATTTTCTAGGTTGATTCGAAGATTTTTACTATTGAGAATAGTGTTAATTAATTGAATAGGTGAATTTTCACCAATTACAGTAGTAAATAGTTCATGTTGAGAATAGTAAATATTTACCACTGCAATTATGGATAATTTAGCGTTCGAATACTTATTCATTATTGTTTTATGGGAAAAATTGAACAATCATTAAACATATTCATACATTTCTAAAAATGCTTATTCGTTGAAAACCACGCTTTTAACAATGTTTATTTAAACTAGGTACATATATGTATAATATATTATGGTTGATAAAGGCAATTAAAAATATTTATAAAACGGAAATAATAGCTATATATATTATATACATATATAATATATTATGCAAAGCTGACCGTCAAAACGTCAGACTCCTTGCTGTCATTAAGTTTCTTCGAATAAGCCAAAAATAAAATATGCAAAAAGTTTTACGATTTGATCAAATGGTAGAAAGCATAATTTTTCGTCGTGGAGCTACTTCGGAGTTATGGCGAAATTTGTGCTGCGCGGAAAAATATACACAGTACACAACGACTCAAACTTACTCCAAAAACGGTAGGCACATCGATGGCCAACCATGCACGCATGCATGGGACAAGTCCAGTCACAAAGCGCCAAACGCGAGAAGGTGGAAACGAGAGTAGTGCCATTTATGCCAACCTACTTCCGCCAGAATGAAAGCGCGCGTAATTCAAAAAGCAAAATTTAAAAACACACGTTATAAAAACGCGGGGAATGGAATATAATCCTAATAAAATCAACTCGGGATGTGTTTACTTATTGAGATTGTTTTTTGTATATTATTGTTACTCGTTAACAAATTTAAAGAATAAATTACTTGATTTCACAGAATATTCAGTAAATATTCGGTCACTATATTGAATTTTACTTATTTGATCGTCGAACATTGAATTATTTTTTGAAATAGTGAGAATCGATTAATTTTTCAATCACTTAAAAAATTCTTCTAATTGAATATTATACTTTTAAACTACTAATGTGGTTTGTGAAAATGTCACTTATCACATAAGTAATAAATTCACTAATTGATGGGTGGTTTCAAAAATTTCACTAATTGAAAGGTAAACTTATAAATCACTTATTTATTTAGTAGAACTTTACTACTTTTTTAGCTAACTTGTGGGATTTCACTAATTCGATAGTAGATTGCTGACCTTCTAATTGAATTAGTAAAAATTTCACTTATTTAAACTGAGAGAGTAGATAACTGAATAGAAGACTTATCAATACGTTTTTATAGGATGGTGACGTATACAGCATCTCCAAAGATATGTCGGGTGTGTGTCGATTAGCAATCAAAAATTCAACCCTTGAAGACAGTGGTGACTATTCCTGTAGGATTTGCAAACAACCTGATAAGACCGAAACTGTTCTTACTGTTGTTGGTGAGCATAACAAATTTTCTAATTTCTTATTCCTGAATTACTTCTTCATTTTCATGGAAAATCTTAACTTGGTTCGTTTCTCCATTCAAGAATATCCATACAAGTTCGTGAAGGTCTTGAAGCACCAAACAGCAACAGAAAAGGAGACAATAACTCTCCTCTGCGAACTTGATGACGCTGCTGGTGACGTGAAATGGTTCAAAGGAGACCAAGAAATTCAGTCTGATAAGAGGGTTCAGATCAAGGAAGAAGGTCGGAAGAGGAAGTTAATAATTAAAGATGCTAAAGTCACTGATGCTGGAATGTACTCCTGTGTTAGTAATGCCGACAAAACGGAGGCGGAACTCATCGTTAATTGTGAGTGCATAAGATAAACATCTAAAATTTATTTTTAATTGGATAAAGATAGGAGCACATGGTCACATCCTCACATTTTCAGATTTGAACCGTTTCAACAAGAAATTGAAGGACACAACTGCCATCGAGCGAGAAAAGCTCGTTCTTGATGTTGAACTACAGGATCAGACAGCACCTGCTGATTGGTTGTTCAATGGCAAGAAAATCGAACCTAGTGATCGAGTCGAAATAAAAAATCTGGGCGGAGGAAAACATCAACTCGTCTTCAATAAATTGGAAATGGAAGATGATGGTGAAATTACTTGCGAGAGTGGTGAGCTGAAAAGCAGCTGCAAACTCACTGTTAAAAAGGGAGAGAGCAAACCAATTCCAGAAATTCCTGATAAAGTTGAAGGTCCTTGCAGTGCACCTATTTTCTTTACTGTGCCTTTCAAAGGTAAATTGCTTACTCTATAAACCTCTTCTTCACTTCATTTTTTTTCAATTGATTTAAAAAATGTATTTACTCCATTTTGCTAGTCGAGGGCACGAAGCAAACACCGGTAGAGGCTAAACTGATGAAGGATGGCAAAGCTTTACCACTCAAGGATGTTGAGATTATTGTAGGTGAAGATAAGATCACTTTCAAGATCAAAAAGCCCCAGCATGACCAGACTGGTGTTTATCAACTCAAGATTAGTAACGGACAGGGAGAGGAAGTGAAAGATGTCTTCGTCAACATGCAAGGTATTTTGGAAGATTTCATACTTTCACTACTAAATTAATTTCAAAGCAATCTTGAGCATACAATAACATAATTTTATTTCACAGAGGTACCATCTCCACCACTTGATGTCGAAGTCAGCGATGTCTTCGCCACCTCTTGTGTTGTTTCCTTCAAACCAAGCAAGGACGATGGTGGTTCACCAATTATAAACTATGTGATTGAACGTTTGGACATGAGTTTGAAATCTCAATGGGATAGTGTAGGAGAAGTCAAAAGTGGAGAGAAGTGTTCCTACAAAGTGGAGGACTTGGTCACAAAGAAGGAGTACAAATTTCGTATCAGAGCTGTGAACAAAATTGGTTCCAGTGAGCCTGGCCTCTTCGCCAAGCCTGTTTTGGCAAAGGATCCATGGGGTGTGTACATCTCTCATTTTCCCTGTTCTGTATATTTTCTTTCCCTAAATTCAAACTAAATAAAACCTTACAGACGAACCTGGAAAACCTACAAATGTGGAGGTAACGGACTGGGACAAAGATCATGCGGACCTAACATGGCAGAAACCAGAAAATGACGGAGGTGCACCAATAACGGGCTATATCATCGAATACAAAGAAAAGTTCGGCAAAGAATGGGTCAAAGGCAAAGAACTCGAAGGTGACATTACCAAAGCTACCATCGATGGACTCAAGGAGGGTGCCCAATACGAATTCAGAATCCGAGCTGTCAACAAAGGTGGTCCAGGAGAACCATCAGATGCAACGAAACCGATAATAGCGAAATGCAGATTCGTGAAGCCTTACCTTATTGGTGATGGTCTTACAAATCTCGTAGTTAAGAAGGGACAAGTTATTAAATACGATATTAAATATGCTGGCGAACCAGAACCCGAGGTTCACTGGTTCCTTGGCGAAAAAGAACTTGCTCAAGATTCAGCTGAAAGACTCACGATCGAAAAATACGAACTAAATACTGTCCTCACGATTAGGAAAACAACGAGACCAGATTCTGGAAAATACAAACTTGTCTTGACAAACAGCTCTGGTACTTGTGAAAGTATGGCTGATGTTGTCGTCCTAGGTAAGTGCAATTCTTACATTTATATTAATTCTTAAAAATGTTTTATGTTCAAATTGCTCATCTGCATGATTCTTTAGATAAACCCTCATCGCCAAGAGGTCCATTGAAAGTGGAGGAAGTCCGCTCTGACCACGTCAAAGTCAAGTGGAACCATCCTGCAGACAATGGTGGAACCGACATCACCGGATACGTTCTGGAAAAAATGGATTTGGAAACTGGACGCTGGATTCCAGCAGGAGAAGTTGGACCAAACGAGGATACCTTCACCTTCCAGGGTCTGACACCAAAAAAGAATTACAAATTCAGAGTGAAGGCTGTAAATAAAGAGGGAGAGTCAGAACCACTCGAAACTGAGGAAGCTATCAACGCTAAGAATCCTTATGGTAAAAATATATACTTCTCTATTTTTATCAGGTCTATAAATCATTAGATGATTGAAATAAATTTTTATCTTCTAATTTACAGACGAACCTGGCAAACCAAGCAAGCCAGAAATCTTCGATTATGATAACACGAGTGTGTCTTTGAAATGGAAGAAGCCAGACAGTGATGGAGGCAGACCTATCACTCACTACACTGTAGAGATGAAGGACAAATTTTCTCCTGATTGGGTTGAAGTTACAAAGACTACAGATGACAATCCTGAAGTCAAGGTCGAAGGCCTTAAGGAGAAAATGGTCTACCAGTTTAGAGTTCGAGCTCATAATAAGGCTGGACCTGGTCAACCCAGCGAACCTACTGATAACCATGTTTGCAAACACAAAAATTGTAAGTATTCTATTTTATTAAGTTAAACATTCAATTGATACTGTAAATTGATCTTTTTTATCACAAAATGTTTTGAAATTGTCACAGTGAAACCAAGAATTGACCGAACGAACTTGAAGTCTATCATTATCAAGGCTGGACGCACACACAAATGGTCAGTGGATGTTACTGGTGAACCTCCTCCAGAATGCAAATGGGTTTGGAGAGATAACATTGCCTTAACAAACACAGAACGTATTAAGATAGAAAACGTGGATTACCATACGGATTTCACAATTACCAATGCAGTGAGAAAAGATACTGGCAGATACACCTTGATTGCTGAGAACGTTAATGGAAAAGATGAGGAGACTATTGAACTTACAGTCCTTGGCAAACCCGACGCTCCCAAGGGACCACTGGTGGTATCAGATGTCACTAAAACAACTGCTAAAGTCAAGTGGGAGAAACCTGAAGACGATGGTGGTAGTCCCATCAAAGAATATGAAATCGAAAAAATGGACACGAGGACTGGAAAATGGGTCCGAGTTGGCAAAGTTCCTGGAAACTCACCCAACACCGAATTCGAAGTCACTGGGCTCAATCCAGGAAGCGAATACAAATTCAGAGTCACTGCTGTCAACGATGAAGGAGATTCTGAGCCACTAGAAAGCGAACGTGGAGTCATTGCTAAGAATCCCTTTGGTATGTTCCATAAACATTGCCGGCTTAAGGTCATCTCTGGGTACCACCTACTACCTTCCCCCTTCCAGTAGACGCAACCCCCTAAACTGCCTCGAAAATGCTCTCCGTACGGCTCCTCTTACGATTTTGGTCTCTTGCGAGACAATGCACCCCATGAATGCATAAATATTTCTCATAATGGCATAATCTCATAATCACTCTCGGTTTTGAAATTGAAGAAGTAGGACAACTTTAAATTGAAAAGATATATTTAGAGGTGGAAAATTTTACATTGAAATGTTTAATTTGGAACATAATTGAATCCTGAATAATTCAATTTCTTAGTGAATCTTCATGAGTATGAATTTGAAGTCTACATTTTCGGACGTTCAAATTAAGTATATTTGACTTTTTATTTACTAATAAATCACAATTTCTAAGCATTCTTTAAGAGAAAAAGAATATACGATTTCCAAACATTGAATATGAAATTTAAGAATCCCAACTTTAATTCGGAATCTCGTTCGGAATCATTCAAACTCTTATCGCCGCTCAAAGTCAGTCAAAAATGTTCAAATTTGGACTTTTTGAATTCAAGGTAGTTCAATACAAAATTGGGAGATTTTGAATGGTTATCTGAAAATTAATAAATTTCAATTACATTCAATATGACATTGTCCTCTTTGGAGGTTTCAATAGGAAATTGTTTAATTTTGAACATTGTATCAATTTTGAATTATTCTGATTTCTGAAGCTTTTCATTCAAAAGTGTTCAATTTTAAACGTTTTTATTCGGAAATATTACAACTTAAATCACTTTTTATTCGAAATTGTATTATTTTTTAAACTTGAATCTAAGTATTTTACTTTCATTATTTTTATATGAAATTATCTAAGTTTGAAAGCTTCTAATTCAAACATATTAAATTTCAAATTGAAAGACTTTGGATGCTTATTGTCCTATTTTTGAACTTTGAGTTGGAAATTATATCATTCCCATTATTCCCAACATCTAAAAATTTTTAATTATTCTAATGTTAAGGGCTTTGCATTCGGGAAAGTGAACACTTTCAATGCCCAATCATTTTATTTCCAACGCTTTTTGTCATAAATGATAACATTGGAAATTTATTCAATTTGCAATTGTCCTATCATCTCATTTGCATTTTAGAATGATTTAATTCTGAACGTTTTTCATTCGAGAATTATTCCAATTCATCGTCTTCTAATTTGAAATTTCCTGTATTTGAAAATTGTTTTCTGATATCAAATGATGGGATACCAGAAGTTCCTAATTTGAAAGAAATAAAAACTTCATAATTCCATGGTTGATTAAAAATTTTTAGATTTCGACAAGTTTTTATCACAATTTCTTCAATTTAAAATTGAAATAATTTTAATCTAATGATTATATTTCCAAACTTTTAATGCTTCGAGCTGTTTGCGTTGGAACACTTAATAAATTTGGTCAGATTTGAACTTATTTCATTTGAAAAAGTCTTATTTCCAGAATTTTAATCTGAAATTAGTCGATTTTGAACGCTTCGATTCAGAAATGATATATACATAATTCCATTTTCTATAATTTCTAAACTATATACTCTCCCATAAAATGTCCAATTTTAGACTCTTTAAATTCATAAATCAGAGATGTGTACTCCGGGATTATTAATTTTTCAACTCTCTCGATTAGAAATTTAATTTGAAATTCTCTCGATTCGAAATTATCCAACTGAGAGTTGTTGCAGTTTGAAATTTTCGAATATTCAATCCAAAACTATTCAAATCTCAACATTAAAATTTTATAGGCATCCTAAACTGTTTTATTGGGAATATTTTCCATTCCAAATTATGGGACTTTAAATCCTCTTAAATCGAAAGTTTACTAATTTCCAGATTTTTAATCTAATATCAAATTCGAATGTTTATCAAGTAGGAAATATTCTATTTGGGAGAACGTAAAATTATAATTGTTATAATTCTAGTATTATTCTGATAACTTTTAATGCAAAATAGTTTAATAAACAGTTTTAATTTTAAAATTAGTCGATTTGAAAACGTATTCATATTATGAATGAAACATTTCAGCTTTAGTTTCAACTGAGATGGAACAATTAAAAAATTAGTTCCTAAACTTTCAATAATTAAAACGAACTAATTTCAAGAATATAAAAAAAAAGCAGGAGTAAAGAAGCTCCTGAGTCCTGGGTCCTGGGCAAGCTGCAAGGGCAAGTTTTTATAATTATGAAGTTTTCATATTTGATATCAGATTAAAAATTTGGAAAATAGTACACTTTCCATTTCGAAGGATTTGAGGTTCAGTAATTTGGAATAGTAAAGCTTCCTAATAAAACAGCTTGAGATGCTTAAAACTAGCAATGTTGAGATTTGAATAGTCTCAGATTAAATATTCGGAAATTTGAAACTGCAACTTCTCTCAGTTGAATAATTGAATGAGTTCTAACCGAGAGAGCTGAAGAGTTAATTATTTCGAAGTACTCGGCAGGCTCAGTCGCCAAGTTTCATGGAGCGTAGGCTCTATCGTCGCTTATGACCTGTCAATCACCTCTGACTACCGTTTCAATTTTTCATTCAAAATTTGAAAATAACTGATAATTATCTTATTCGTAAAGGCAGTCAAATAATAAAGTCTTCAACCGCGAAAGATTTTTCAGTCAAGCGGAGAATAACTTTTAACAAATACTGAATTTTCAAAAGAATAATTAAATTTTCAACCGAAAAAGATTTTTCATTCTAGAAAGAATAAGCTATTGAGCAAATTATTGAATTTTAAAGCCGGAGGGATGAATGCTGTGCATAAAATGTGAGTTTTCAACCTGGAATTATGAATTATTGAGAAAAAAATTAATTTTCAGTAAAAAAGTTGAATTTCGAACTAAAAAGTCAAGAAAAAAACATCTTTCAACTAAATTATAGAATTATAAATCAAATATGTGAGTTTTCGAGCAAATAATCAAATTTTCAATCAAAGAAGATGAATTTCTTATTGGCTTCTATTACATAATTCAGTTTAATTTAAGTGAGAAAACAAGAAAAAAGGGAATAAGGGAAAGACTGCGAAGCTCATGATAAATTAATTGGAAATTTGGTCAATTCGTAATAGTTTGAAAATAATAGCCTAGCAAATTGGAATAAAAGCTAATTTTCCACTGCATTTGCGCATCTTAAAAAAAGATCCATGAGGAAGGATGACTTTTCAACAAAATCGTTGAATTGTTATCAAAATAATCCAATTTTTAATCAAAAGAAGTTTTTCAGTTGAGGAAGAAAAATAACTTTTAACCTCATTGGTAAATGTTCAAGCAAAAAGGATGAATTTTCTACGAAACATTTCGTATCTAGGAACATGCGACTCCTACAGACTTTTTCGACTTTCTTGAAAAAAAAAACTCGTCTGCGACATTTTTAAGAAAAATTCGAATAATCAACTTCTTTAATTTTTTTCACACTCTCACTATACTTAGTTTTCATTTTATTTACTTTAAACGATGGAAATTGAAATTTTAAACAAGACAACCTTGTATCTTCACAAGCTTCATAAGTAGATAATTCAAATTAATAGCGCTTGGAATTGAACATCTCAGAATTGCTTGAATTTGTATGCAAAGTTTCCATTTTTCAGAATTGCAAGTCTAACATATGGACTAATACAGTCTAATATATTTCAAATCAATCAATTTTTACATCAAATTCTTGAAAAATAAATCATTTTATATTTGGGTTGCACATTCTCAAATCGAAACCTTCAATCATTCAGAAATTCTTATTTTTAAGCGATAAAAATGAATGTCTCGGATGTTCAGAATTAATTAATGTAAATGATAAAATCCTTATTTGAAAATGACCCAATCAGACAACTTCAACAGTTCAGGAACAAATATTTTGAATTATAACTTTGAATCCTTCTAAAAAAACTTCATACGATTCTTAGTGTTTTTTTTTAATTCCTTGCGACTCCATTAAATTATTATATTTCATTTTCAATCAAAACTTTAACAGTGCACTTTTCATTCGGAAAAAATCGACAATCAACTTCCAACCAAAAATAGGTAAATTTTCTTATTGGGTTCTAACTATTTGAGAGAGACTGCGAGGGATTTTTATTTGAATCAAAAACAGTTGAAATCTGCTAAAAAATTCGAATGTAAAAATTGATATTTTAACCCATGGAGAATAGACATAAGGAGACCAATCTGTAATGTATGGACTTCACCGAAAACGGTCGCTTTTCTATTGCCACTAACACGCACATATACGTGTGCAGTACATGAACATCCCGAGCGTGGCGGGCTAACCGCATTTGTAAAAAAAAAAATGGCCGACATTTCAGTCGCATTTGAGGTTATGTATACGTCACGTTCACATAGGCG
>WSXT02199350.1:0-18897 GCA_011762715.2 Neuroterus valhalla
AAATTGAAAATTAAAAATCAAAAATTAAAAATTGAAAATTAAAAATTAAAAATTGAAAATTGAACATTAGAAATTAAAAACTGAAAATTAAAAATTAAAAATTGAGAAACAAAGTATTCCAACTTGAGACCATTGAATTTGAAATTCTTCAATTTGAACAGAAATTATTACCTAATGTTTAGAAATGCTTGGTTGTTTTTTTATAATCAGTAATTATGAATCGATTATTTCAAATTGAACATAGAAACTGAACTCCCAACGTAACAATTTTAATTGTTCCATTTGAGAAAATGAAAGCCCCGAATATAATTATATGGAAAAATTTTAAAAGGAATGACAGAGAATGTAAAATTTTCATTTTCCATGCCCTCAACGAAAGAATAAATCAACAATTTCTAAAAATCATATCATTTAGGCAATCTTAAATTAGAAACAATAAAACTGGCACATTTTTTGAATTTTTCATTTGGAATCAAACACTTTTTAAATAAAATGGTTAAGTTTTCTTCATTTTAAGTCGTTTGTAATCAATAATTTTCTTTTATTATTCATAAGGAGATAAAAATTTCCTTTTCAGTTTCTCCCCTCGTTATTATACATTTTAGAGACAAACGTCACAAAAAAATCTGACATTCCAGTAAGAAAATTAAATATAACTTTGTCGACCAAAAATGTTAGGCCCGGCACTGGTAATTTCTCACAAGCGGTAAGAATTTTTCTTGGTCGATATATAAGGACCGCTTTGACTTTTATTCTCAGCGTGCGATAACTTCGCAGTATATAGGGAAGTTCTTCGCGTGCATTGTATGTAAGGTTAGGCTGTAGAATATGTCTGTGTGTTTACAGTTGGTTAAGAATGTGTCATTCGTGTGTTTCTCTATTTCTCCTTCCCTCCTTCAGGTATACAAACTATAGCCAAAATGTAATAAGCCCCGCTATATGTGACGAAGTTGTTTCCACTTTGTTTTTAACGGTTTTTAGTCAGTTTTCATCTTTATTTCATTTTTATTTCTTATTCTTTAGTCTAAGACCTCTTCTTGATAACCTTCCTACTTTACTGCCCGATATCAACACCTTCTTCGCCGAAAAGATCCATTCTCAGACAATCGTCCCTGTATGTATTAAATATCCATGAGAACATAGCGCATTCTTCCCTAACGCCCTGTTTAATATTAAACCAATCGCTTGGTTGTTCATTTCTCTCGAACTCGCTTCACCGCCATTTTATATTTCTGTGATTTCTTTTATAAGCAAATCAGTCACTCTATAATCTTCCAAGACTTTTAGAATTTCAGCTCTATCCTCCCTGGCTGAAGTTTTTTACAGATGAATAAATCCACAAAAAACATTATTGTTTACTTTCAAGCTTTTTTCTGTGTTCTGTATCAAGCCTAATTTCTGATCCTTACATGGTCTGTCTTGCATGAATCCAAATTGAACTTTCCAGATCCTCTTGTTTGTTATTCCCCTGACTTTATTTATAAGTATGTTGGTTCATATTTTCCTTGATAGTAGAGGTGGAATCGATGGTCCCCTCTGTTTTTGGGAGGTAAAATGGACGATTTCCCTCCTGTTTTGTGATTGGAGGGGAGCTTCGCCGATTCCTCGGACCTTTCGTTACTGTTTCCTCCCCCCCCCCCCTCCCCTCAAAGCCACTCTCATGAGTCTCGTTTACCTCCACTATCAAGAGAAATAGTATATACACTTCGGGGGAAACAAGTGATAGCGCCTCGTATGATTCGAGCACCTCGGCTTCGCCTTGGTGCTTCCTCATACTCGGCGCGGAATGACATGTTTTCCCGCTCGGTGTGTAATTTACCATTGCCCAAGGTACTTTGTAGGATAACCATCACACATGTGTACACTAGGGTGGCCCAATAATTTTCTTTTCGAATTTTTATGCAAAACGCCCGGAAATTTTTTCGAATCCACAAAAAAGAATTCAATTTTTTTTTTTAATCATATTTCGAGGTGGCGCAAGCCCCATGAAGTTTAACACGTGTTTCGCATAAGAAAAACAGACGTTTTTGTAAATTTTATTCATAATTCTCAGTATTAGGTGAATCGAGTTCGAAATTCACCATTTCTCCTCACAAATAGTCACAGAATGCAAATCAAATAATTTTTTTCAAATATCACCCGAATAAGTCTGTTTTCTAGGGTCCCGAAAAACCAGCATAAGTGGAAAAATAGGGCGCCCTCGAGTTTTTGGCGCTAATCATGATTTTTTGCAGTTTTTTAACGCAGATTGTTTGAAATACATTGAATAATACTTTATACTGAATAATTGGTTGTTTATTTTAATTGTTCAAACAATTTATCATTGTTTTCAGCAACTTTCTCTCCAAAAGGTCAGAAAGTCGATGTTTTTTCTGAATTCTTCCACTGTTTTTTAACGTTTTAGTTAGAGCAATTGAATTAATTAATTGTAAATTAAATTAATTAAATTAAATTAAATTAATTAAATTAATTGTAACAATATGCTCTTAGAATGATGCTACAAAGTTGCGATTTTTTGGAATTCACAACTTTTTGTCCACTCACAATTCGAAGTAAGTAATTATTTTATTTAATTTAGTGAAAATAGTTGTTTAAACAAATTGTAAATGTTTATAGCTATCTCCTTATAGATTAATATTACATGGTTGCGGTTTTTTCCTTAAATTTTTAACTTTTTATCACTTTTCAATTAGATTGAACTGATAACTAATTCATGTTAACAAAATAAGTGATTAAACAATTTATTATCATTGCTAATAATGTTTTCTTTTCTTAACGATAGAAACTTGCGGTTTTTTCCCTAGATTTTTAACTTATTATCACTTTCCAATCAGACTAAAGGAATGATTATATCTTGTTAAAAAATATTTGTTTAAACAATTGTTTATCATTTCAAATAATATTTTCTTTGATTAATGATAGAAACTTAGCGTTTTTTCTTAAATTTTCAACGTTTTGCCACTTTTTACTTGAAGTGAGTTAATGTTTAATTTAATTTAACAAAAATGCTTATTTAAACGATTTATTATTTTTTTAATCCATTTTCTCTTTGATAAGTGCTAGAAAGTTTGTTTTTTTTTCTGAAATAAACTCTGCACTGAATGGACTTTTGATGAAATTTAATTAGATTGAATAAGATTGAATTGATTTATTTGTTCGTTGAATTAGATTGTTTTTTATTTAAAATAAAAAAATTTTTTTTTGAATCATCAGTCATTATATTTCTGATTGGAAATTTATAATTTAGGTCGGAAATTCATATCTTTAATTCAAAGTTGAACTACTTCCTTCAAAATTCAATTCTTGCGTTGGAGATCCATAATTTTAGTAGGGAATTCGAAATTTTCATTTATTATTTGTTCACAGATAAAAAGGGAAAGCAAATATGAACATTTAAAAAAAACCGCAACTTTGTAGCACTAATCTAAGGGAAGATAGCCATAAACAATAATATTTAATAGAAACCGCAAGTTTCTATCATTGGGCAAAGGAAATATTATTGGCGATGATAATAAATTGTTTGAACAATTATGTTTTTAGCATGAATTAATTATCACTGTAACATAATTGAAAAGTGATAAGAGGTTGAAAATTTCAGTAAAATCCGCGATTGTCTATCTTTAGGCAAAGAAAATATTATTGGAAATGATAATGAATTGTTTACACTTATCTTTTCGACATGAAATGATTATTAGTTTATTCTAATTGAAAAGTTATGAAAAGATAAAAAATCCAAGGAAAAAAACGCAACTATGTAGTGTTAATCTAGAAGAAGATAGCTATGACCATTTACAATTTGTCGAAACATTTATTTTTGCTAAATTAAAGCAAACCATTACTAACTCTAAGTGAAAAGTGGCCAAAAAGTTTAAAATTCTAGAAAAAAACATAACTTTGTAACATTATTCTACGCCAAAAAACGCGATATAAACACTCGAGAAGTCATTAATATTAACTTTTTGAGTTTTGGCCACGAATTTGGGATCTTGAACCACTGTACGCCCGGGAGAAATTCCTAATTGAAACTGATATCCTGGAGCTGTTAGACTACGCCACATGTTTAATTTTGAGAATTAGGGAAACGTACAAAAAAAGAGGTGCTTCCTCAAGTTCCAAAAAAAAATATCAGAAGCCATATAAGGTATCTCGTTGCCCCCCCCCCCTAAAATCCTCAAAATCTAAAAAAATTTCAAAACTATGAAAAATTATTACAAATCCTATGAAATTCCATGGAATGTGAGTGAAATTTCTAAAATTCCATAAATTTTATCAAAATATTTCGACACCTCTTGAAGTTCTCTATACTTCCTTCAAACCGATAACGAAAATCCCTATAAGCCCAAACACAAACTTAGGGAATCTTTTGTGAACTCACAGGGTAAAATTAATTAATTAATTAAGATAATAACTACCTCCACAGGAAATCAGTGTTCTATAGCAATTATGATATTCAAAATACTCAAATACTCATTGTTCTTTATGTAGCAGCTTTAGCGATTTAAGAATCGGTAAAAGTGACGCACTTTCTGGCATCATAATATACATGTAACATGTTTCGGGAAAAATCCAACATGTGAATACATGTTTTATCTGTTCCCGGTTCAAATTCTCATTTTCTAAATAGTCACCACGGATATAAGAAATTTGAATCCATAATTGATCCAGTATTCTAATATATACGTTACATATGTTGGTAAAAATTTCAGCTTATGAAACATATGCTTCAACTCTTCAAACTGTCAAATAGTCATTTTGGATAAAGTCGATATCTGGATATTAGTAATTTCAATAAATAAAAGAATTCGTTTTATGATATATAACTCACCAACCAAGGGTACACAGAGACGGAAACGATTTTTGAAAATTGTCTTGAGCTGGAACTGAGAAGATGATGGATACCTACGTTATACTTGTGTTTATACTATGTACATGTTATCATTCATGATAAGAATGATTAGCCAAACCTCAGCGGTTGAATCAAGTTCAGACAACGCAACGTTGCGTTAAACGTACCTTGATTGCTAATAAATAAAGAAACTTATTTTACCTTCATTGAGATTGTTATTGTAAGAAGTAGAGCAGACCTAATAATGACAACGCTCGACATTGGAAACCAGGGCTAGTTGGATAGGAAATTTAGCCTGGAAAAGCATTGAAAACTGCAACTATATTTATAATTGAGGCGATTGTAATAGTTTCTATACATTATTTCCTGGCATTTTGTACGTATGTAAAAAAAACGTGACAACAATGGAAAGATTACTGAAATTTAAAATCACGCCCAAAGAGATGAAGAATAACTTTTAGTTAAAGCATAGTATAGGACAGAGCAAGAAAGTACTATTTTGCCCGTCAAATTTATACTTTCAAGTTACACTCGTGACATTTTTTTGAAAAATAGTTTATGGCTTCTTGCCGCTTTTACGAAAAACGATTCAAAAGAATTCATACGTATAACCCGATGGTGAAAACTAATCTTTTTTTGGTGAAAAATCAGATTTATGGGTTGGAAACTCGAGTTTTTTGTACACACTTCGTATTTTTGGTTGAAATTTGTCTTCTCATCAAATATCTCATCTTTATGAGGAAAAGTGAAACTTTTTGGTTGATCATTCATCTTTTTTGGTAAAAATTTCAATCGTGAGTCTGAAAATTTAACAATTTAGTGAAAAACTTATCCCTTCTAGGTGAAAATCAAACCCCTTCTCCAGAATTTTCGCATGTGTTCAAAATCCTACTTTTTTAGTGGAGAATTTCACAACCTGGTTGAAAGTTAGAAATTTTTTCCTTAAGTATGAATATTATCGGGTTCGAAATTCACTGTTTTTTTAAATTAGAGTATTTTTGACTTCAAAATTCAACAATTTGATGACCTTCTCTTCCACCTGACTAAAACATCTTTTTTCGTAGAATATTTAAATTTCCGGATTGAAAATTGAACGGTTCCGTAGAAAATGCGTCTTTTCGGCTTAAGAATTCAACAACAAAGTTGTACTTTCTCTTCCATGAGCTAATAAACGAATTTTAGAGTAGAAACTTATCTTTCTTGAAATTTTTTTTCTTTTTATCCGAATATTGATCTGTTTTAGTGCAATTTTTATCTTTTCTCTTTAAATTGTAATATTTGGTAGAAATTATTATATCTTGGTTGAGGTCACCTATTTTAATGAAAATTCTCTTCAAACATTAAATTAATCCTTAAGAATCAATCTTTTTCAGCGGAAATTGAATGTACTTGGTAGAAAGTTAAACTACTTTGTTAAAATTTTAATTTTTGATAATTGAACATTTGAATTTGAAGATTGAATATTTGTATTAAAATTTATGTACTTTTTTGAAAATTGAAGTTTTTTGTAGCGAATCCGTCCTGTAACTTGAACATGCAATTGTTCAGTTAAAAATTATTCTGTTCGCATTCAGGACCTAACAGTTTTGTTATAAATACGTGTTGTTTGGTTGATTCGAACATTCCTTTTTTACAATAAAATCTGGTTGGAATATCAGAAAAGTCAACTATTTGGTTGAAAATCATACTATATTGCCCAATATTAGAATTATCTTTAGTTTAAATATAAATTATTTTATTATTAATTTAGAATTCATCTTTTTTTGTTGAAAATTCAACAGTTTGACGTTGAAGTTAACTCTTTTGTTCAGCATTGTTTTCTCCATTCAAAAAATCATCTTTATCACCAAGGAAGTGCAACTGCTCAGTGGAGGATTAAACTTTTTTGATCGAAAATGTACTAATTTGGATAAAAATTGCGAAATTTTGGCTAAAACTTATCCTTTTCATCTGAAAATCCAACTATTTAAAACAAATGCATCTTTGTAGGTCCAAAATTCGTACATTTTATGTGGAAATCCAACGACTTGATTCGTAATTATTGTTTTTCCTGTTTCGGGGAAGCTTAGTCTTTTCTGCTCCAAAATTGAACATTCCTTGTTCAAAGTTCAAATATTCAGGCTGAAAATTGAACTGTTATGTCGCAAAATTGTTTTTTGGTTGGTAAATCAACGGTTAAGTTGAAATCGGTTTTATTCTGGAAAAAAGTACAATCTTCGTAAAGCCTACAACTCACTTCAAGGTCTTCTCAATCACAAACTGAAAGTTTTGTTAAGTCTGTGTAAAAATAACATAATACTACCCGCGTATCACGACTTTTATAAATCGTTTAGAAAGAAATTGAGCAGAGAAAGTGAACCTGAATATTCCAGTAATAAAGGAGAAGATTTATGTTAAATTTTCCTATAATTATTGTTTAATTATTGTACAGATATTAGAAAATTATGATTGTTATTACGTTTGAGAATTTAGCTTTATACTATGACTTTGTTAAAAATTAATTGATACAAATTTAAAGTAAACATACTAATATGTGTACAATTGAAAAATGTTAATTTATTGCCTCTTGATATATTTTTATGATCACTTTCGGTTTCGCGTATGAATTCTGTTGAATCGTTCTTTGTACGGGCGGCAATAAGCAATAAACTATTGGAAAAAAAATTCACTAGTGTTTGATTTATATTGTATTTGATTCTACTGCTTCTACTCCTTCCACTGTTCGATCTAGAATCTATTGTCAGAAAGAGCGCTGCCAGCGCTTCCACACGTTATTTTTATGTACCAATATATATGGTGAATACATTGGTAAATGAAGCACATTCGTCCTCGTTCTTTTCGACTTTTCCTGCGAAATCCAGCACAAAAAATTATTAAACAACGAGTATCACTTGAAAGTATAAATTTGACGGGCGAGGTAGTACTTTCTTGAATTGGCCGCGAAGATAGTATCGTTTTGAATTGTCATTGAGATTGGACTTTATTACTCTATCCGCTGAGATAGATTATATCTTGAAGAAGAGTAAATTCGCGGAATATAACAACTATCGCGTCAATTTGTTCATTTACACACTTCCTTGCAATACTCGCCTAAAAGTTGACGTTTCCATGCTCCTGAATTGTGTCTGAAGGACCTCCTTTGACGAACAATATTTGCACTTACCACATTCGTGCCTTGCGAACCGTGCGCTCGATATACGCACTTCACGTCATTGACAAAAAGTGTACATAGACGCGAAGTGCACTCGTGGGCGGATAGTCCACAAGATACGAAGGTGAGTGTGGGAATTGCCAAGCGGCACCTACCTTCTAAACCTTAACTCGCTTTTTTCTGCCAACCCATTTCCCCGGAACCGCCTATCGCATTACTCAAGGGAAATGGGGGTAAGGCCAGTAAGCTGAGCTTCGGCTTTCCTCTGTTTCCCCAACTTGGACCACAGACTCCTGCTACAGATCCTACCAAGATGTACGCATCGTCCTCAGTAGCGCGGCATTGTCACGCAACGGGCTCGTTGGCTTTAGCAATCTTGGTAGGGCCCTATTGCCTAGTACCTCTAGGCTTCACCTTCGGCACCGCCTCTCGGTACGGTTTACACCTCGCGGTTCCCTGAAGATGATCAACCCGAGAACCTTAACCTGCCGCGGCGCAGAGGTAGCAGCGTGGAGCACGCCTTCCTATCCGGACCGGCGCAGCCTGCTGCCATATGACCATAGCCATAAGCCGCTCCACTACTATCTATGGATTCACACAATACCTGATCATGGCTGCATATACACGACTGTAGAGTCAGTATCAAGCCAACGCATGCGTACTCGTTGCGCACTAGATCAACATCATCACCATAGCCATGACAGCGGTAGCACCGGGTCACAACCATCTTCTCTGATGCGACAGGACACCCACCCAACTTTTAGGTGCCCTGTGCGCACCAGCTTTACGGCCAAATCCTCTTCCGTTTCGACGAAGGCCTTGAGGTTATCCCTAAAGGCCTTTCTCGTTAGATGAACCTTCATAGTCTCCTTTATAGCGACACTGAGGTGTTTCTGTATCGCTTCTCCGACTTCCTGACCTTCGGTGAGTTCGTCGAGGTCGAGCACCTTGACCTCGACTCGAAGGACCAGCTCGCGAACCTTACCCTCTACCCCAACTGCTTTCTCGATGTCAGCGTACAGTTTGCTTTTGCCCCCTGATTCATCTCCCACTTCAATGAGGATGTCGCCATCCCGCGTTTTCCGGAAGCCCTTGATTTTGACACCACAGGCATCTGGTTTCACTGATCTCATAATGTTTCGCAGAACCTCGTCGTAGCTTGAGCCCTTGGACGGTTTTACGAGAAACGACTCAGGTCGAGCCCATCTCTTGCCCTTTTGCTTCGACTTCGTTTTCTCCTTTGCAGGAGGTGGTGCTTCCACCATCGAGCCCTAGGGCACTAGGGCCTGGAGGACTCACGGTGGCTTTTCTCTGCCTTTTCCCTTGGGTCGAGGCGAGAGGTTTCCCAGCATTTTCGTCCGTCTGGGTCCCTTCAGATTTTACCTCCTTCTTCTTTCGCTCTAATTGGGAGGAACATGTTCTTCTTTGGATAGCAGAACTCCTGCATGTTTTCTAGAATGGTTTGCACCACTCCAACTTGTTCTAGGTAGTCCAGACGCTTTCTCTCCGCGTGCAACATATACATAACGAATTTTTGCTTCCTTGGGGTATTTCGTCTTTGAAAACCTACTCATTTTTGTTGGGTACTTCAGACACTGACATCGGTAACATTGAACATGAGTGATGGTATCTTCACTATACTGTTTACTGGCGATATCTGGAGCGCAGTGTGAATACCCCTTCGGTAATTAAGAGCAGTTAGGTGTATCAGCTGGAACAGTGGGTAACTTAAGACAGTCTGACAGCCTGTGCTTCGAAAACTATTTTGTTCAAAGTTCTCAAATTGCTGCATTCTTTTGTTGGTGAATGATCATGAATTCGAATATTTCTGATTTAGGATCTCTAAATAGTGAAAATCTTCGTAGTCCACCAGAAATTGCACAAGGAGGAGCCAAGAATGCATCACAAAGTCTGCCCCCTGAGAATATTGCACCTTCTAGATGTAATTTCTCATAGCTGCGATGTTCTAATACACAAATTTGAATATTACAACAAGAAGAGCAGCCACGATTTTGTCAATCAATGTGAACACAATTTTTCTAATGCTGGAGACCGCTCTACTGATTTAAATATTCTTTTTAATCTTTGGAAATAGATCTTTGTGACAAAAAATTGAACATTCTGTCTCGAAGTAATCTCAGGTATCAAGACGTCAAATATTTCATGGGATTTCTTCCGTTGATGAATAGCAAATCACTAGAGTGGCAAGACAAAAGATCAATACTCACTTTTATTTAAAATCAACAGTGAAATCTTTCTTTTCTAAGATAAACTTCAAGCTATGTGAAATCTTCGTAATTTCAGAAAGAATAATAAATAATAATCACAAACACACAGACAGCAACAATTTTTCTGCAATCGGGGTGAGACCATGTGGATTGAATGTTTTTTGGGTCGCTGAATCCGAATCCGAAGTTCATTTTACTCCATTACTTCAGTTTTTCGAAATTATTTTGAAAAAACTTCACAGTCACCCAAAAATTATGTTATGATGAAAAACTGACGTGACAGGGTTACAGTATATTCGGATTCGGTTCCAGCGACCGAAAAAGCATTTATAATCAACATGGTCTCACGCCCAGGTCAGAAAACTTTTCTTTCGGGTGGCTATGATAATTAGCAATACCATAATAAATATAATCGTAAAAAGGCGCTAAATTCAAACGCATCAGTTATAAAAATAAATGAACATATGACTATTGTAGAGATAAGGATTGTTTGAAAAACAAGTTAATAATTCTTTTATATTTTCGGATATAGGGAGTGACACACGCATAATGAAATTATAAATAAAACTTTACACAAACGTCAAAAACGATAAGGTTATAATTTTAAATTTACATAAACTTTTAGATGTATACAGTATTATCGCGTACTTGATTTTATTGAAAAATGCACAAAACTTCAACAAAGCAAATGTTGTGATCTGCATAGTAAGAGAGCCTGTTGAAATTATTTTACTAAATATCTGATAAACCAAAAAGAGATTAGGAATATTCTGTACCAAATTCTGACACGAAATGTTGAAAATTATTATTTAAATTCTCCTCAATTCTTATCGAACTGGCGAATGTGTTAGGTAAGATGGATTCTGATCAATAAATTGTATATTTCAGAGAACTTTATATATGCCAAAAGAGAGATCCTCTCATTAAAGGGAATTAGAGATATCGAGATTAGTAATTTTGTTAGAAAAATTGCTGCAAAACATATTAACAATTTCCTAATTATTTTGTATTTTCGAATCCTTTTACAGAAACACGATAGAAATATCTTCTTTACTCTTGGATTATGGACGCAAAGATTGAGGAACATATTGGGAAGTATTTTTGAAGAGAACTTCAAAAATTATTAGGAAAATTTTTTCATTGTTTTAAATTCAGACCTGAGCAGAGAGTATGAATTTTCTCTAAAAATTGATGTATAATTGCATTTTATAGATTTCTCTATAGAGTTTTGAAGGAAGAATTCTTTTCTCCGAAAAAGAAACTTGTAATCGAAGAATAGATATAGGGATTGGGAATTTCTCAAAAATATGTTTATGAATAATTTATATTTTCAAAACCTCGTGACCGGATTTATTTCACATCTAAGAGCAGTAAAACTTGAGTCATATAATACTTTCCTTCTTGTATATATTGTTTTTCGAATGAAATAGGACAAAAAGTATTTTACCGTTCCAAAAAAAAGTGTAGCAAAAAAATTACAGATTTAAAAAAAAAATAAAGAATCCTGCTCATTATGATGAATATCCACAAAATATAATTCTGAATTTAGAAAACAAAAAAAGTTCCGTTTCTGAAAAATCTTTATTTTCGCATGCGAAATTCTTCAAAAATCTTTGCTTATACGAACATGAAATCTCGTTGGTTTGCTGCGGGGAAAATCATTCTTGTTGAGAAACGAATTTTTCTTCGGAATATCAAAGATTCGAATTCTACTTGGATTTCATAAAATGCAGTAAGGTATATTTCTTATGAAACTCTCCAAAATAAGCGAGGTTTCTCTGCTACTATTTTGAGTAATCGATTGTCGTTTTCGGAAGAAATGCGAAAATACGGTAACAAAAAAAAAAGAATTTTATGAAACGCTGCTTTTTTGTAATTTCTCAATAATATTCTGATTTTTGTCTGATTTGAAAAGAAATGATATTAACTCCACTGACGAGAAACGATATGCACAAAATTATGTCCGGAATTAGGATGCTAAAAATGGTGAAGTTATGCTACTGTTGACTCTATCATGATTAAAATGCTGAAAAACAGTGTTGAATACTTGTTTGAATGGCTGCGTGAATTCATAAATATTTGTGCTGTGAACGGTGACATTCCAAATGATTCTAGAAAGTCGTTTATCGTCGCAGTCTCGTATGATGAGAGGATCGTATCAAAAGCATGAAGTAAAACGAGAATTGTCTACAGAGGGAAGGAGATGCATTATTGTTTGATTGTATTTCTCGCGATTTCGATCATTGTGCGTAACAAGTGTATTGAAGGATGTGATACAGATTAAAAGAGTGGTAATGTCCACCCAGTGGAGGAATGAGTAAAAAATGATTTTTTTCAATCCTGCAGTTTATTGATTAGGTGTAGCAATCATCTTAGTACTTTTTCCGCTTGCACATTCAGCCCTCATTTGCTCTTATTATCAGGACGACAGCGTGGAGACCCATAGCCCGGGTCCTGACAATGATGCTTTGGGCAACAAGTGCCTTGTTTTGTACTATCGCCATTGTCTTGAAAACATTGATGGTGAAAAGTGCCGCAAGGGGGCTCCCTTTTCGGATCACCTTGAACTCCTACTACTCGGACCATTGCAATATAATGTATAGCTGAGACTACTTGAAGTATTATTATCATAGATTTCGCAAACCACATTTTCCTCAGCTGAAAATGAAATTACGAGTTTAACTTTTGTTTATTTCGTTTGCTTCCTTTGCTTCCTCTGTTTTATTCGTTTCTATCAGTTTTGTGTGTGTTGTTTGTTTCATTTTGTATCCATTCGTTTGTTTGTATCTATTGCAAAAAAAATCTATTGTATATTAACTAAAGTTCTTTCTCGTTCTACCAAAGCAAAACAAATGATACGCGAAGTAAATTTTTAAATGATTTATAAAGTGACTTCTAGGCTGTAGACAGTGTAGGCCTGGATCCTATAGTTTGGTGGTGCCGAACTTTTTTTATTTATTCGGTGGAGGAACGCGGAGGTTATCACAATTTTTCCAATGTTGGCAATAAAAAAGACATGAGAAACCATTTTTTCATTCGAATAAGTTGGATAGTAAATAATTCTGTCAGGTACTAAATTCCTTTGAAAAGAAGAGAGCAGCAATTTTTGAACTGTGAATGTCACGAATCTGTTAAAGACAAGGAATTATTTCAAAACAAGTTTATATCTATTTTTATTTTCGAATATAGCGAATAACGCGGAAATAATAAAAATAGCTATAAATTTAACTAAATTTTTTGGAAACATGTCCATAAATATTCTATATTCTTACAATTTCGTACGTAAGGCTATTAATAATGTTTTGCTATATTTTCGAAAACGCAAGAAGAGATAAGAAAACATCCTTCATCGAATGCTTGCCGAAAAATCTTCAAAAGTATTATTTTAATTTTTTTGATTATTAAAACACTGAGGTTCAAAGGGAGGTTCAAAAACCTCTCAAGTATATTACTCAATTGAAAAACTTCTAAGCATTTTTAATGAGGACAGAAAAAGTTAATAAACATTTTTCACAGGATCTTGACGTTAAATTTTGAAAATCTATCATTTACCTTATATTTGATTTTTCTATCCAAAACACAACTTCATAGAAGATTAGGGATTTTTATTTCCATTATCTCATAATGTTTTTTACTTTCGTACCCGCCTCTCTTCGTATCTAACCTTTCTTTCTTCCCCTCCCAAAAGTCCTTTGAAGAACTTCATCCATTCCTCATTTTTGTGTTCTCATCCACTCACTTCCTTCTCCCACTTTCCCTACTTATTACCTCCGATACATACCTTTACTACCTTTTCTGTTCCTTGTACCTATCCCATATATCTTACCTTTTCCTTGTGCCTTTTCTCGTTTCACATTCCCTACTATCATCGTTTTCTCCTATTGTACTCCTTTCTGCTGATCTTGCCTCTTCTCAATTCTCTTGCACTCTCCTTTATTTTACCTCTACCTGTTTCACATTCCGCATCCCACTCACCTTTTATTTCTATGTTCCCCTTCCTTTTTAGTCTCATCGCCTTTTTTTTACATTATCAATCACTCCCTTCATTCGTTCTATAATCTCTCCTACCCCTTCCTCTTCTTTAGGTTTTAGATTCTTATTCTTCATTGTTTCTTTGAATTCTTTCAACTCTCCTCCTCCCAGCGCCCCATGTTCTCCCTGTTTTACCTTCCCTCTTCCCTTCTCACCTTTAGAATGTCTCCTCTTTTTTATTTTTCTATTACCAGGAAGTGCTCTGAGCCTATTTCATTAACCACTTTCATTCCTATCATTAGCTGTCTTACTCTTTCTCTTGTTGGAATGTACTTGATTAGGGTCCCTCCTTTCCCTGAGAATGTTATTTCACCATCCTCGTCTCTGTTTGTATTTCCATTGCTTATGAATCACCCTGCTTCTTCTATCAAGTTCATAAGAACCTTACCCTCTTGATCTGTTTCTCTATTCAATCTGTTTATCTATGTTTCGAATTCCTCGTGAACGCTTCCTCCTCTTCATCCCAAACCTCTCCTCCGTGATCCCCATTTGATGCCTTTAGGTCAGCCTCAATCAATACTAGCCCCTTTTCTTTCTGTTCAATCCACCTCGTTATAACTTTTCATCCCTCTTCCCCTCTTCGCATGTAAACACATACAATCCGCTTTAATTCTTCTCATCATTTCTTCATCCATTGTTTCGCCATCATCCCCAGATCCCTGTTCTACCACAACAGCCTTTCTCACCTCTGATACCATGCCACCAATTTCTCTCTCTTTCTGTTGTTCATTTCTTGCTTCTCGCACCATCACAACGAATCCTCTTGGTACCTTTTTTTCTATCCATTTTCATTCTTTCTCCTCCACCCATGTTTCACTCATCAAGTAATCATTTTCACGTCCCACTTTTTCAATTCCTCCCGGAACCCTGAATCCTTGTTTTTTAATGTCGACATATTCCAGAATGCCACTCTCACTTCCCCCTCTTCTCTTGTTCTCTTCTTGATGCCCATTTCTCTCCCTTGCCTTGCTTGACAGACTTTCACAACTTCCTTTTTTCCGTCTCAGATCCTTTTCTCTCCGTTCATCCATATTCTATCCCTCTCTATTATTACCCTCCTACCTTTCCTTCTTTCTTCCCATGCACTCTGCCATATTATCCATTTTCTTCTCCTCTCCTAACGCGTCATATGTTTTCCGATTCTCTCTTCCTCAATCCTTCCTATTCTCCCTACTGTTCTTACCCTTACCTTTGCTCCAAACCCACTTATTACTTTCCTCACCACTCCCTTTACTTGTCCGCTTTCTTTCTCTATCCGCTCGATCACTACGATTTTACTTCTCCTCTTCCTTGTCCTTCTTCTATCTGTTTCCCTAGCCGATTCAATTTCCTATGTATATTTTCATTATCATTTTGCGCGTCTTGCTCGTCTATTCAACCTCTATTCACATTTTCGCTACTTAATATCCCCATCACACACTGCTCAGCCCTTGCTTCAGTTTTACTCAATCTCTCTTCATTTGCGATCGTTTCCATTTTCCTTTGTTCTTTATTTCCTCTCAATTGATTCTCTACAATTTCCAATATTCTCCAAACCTTCTCTTTTCTTCTACTCTTCCTAATTGTTTCGTAATTTTTCAAACTCCTGCTTGGCTCATCCCCTCTCCTGCTCAAATCATTTGGTCATCCATACATAGCCTATCTTAATTCCTTTATCATTTTCACGACCGACTTTTCCCCCCTTCTCTTTTCCCGTTGTTTTCCTTTTTAATTTGCACTTTTCAAATTCTTCCGCATTCTCTACTTCCTCAAGATCATTTTTTCCTTTCTTTTTCCTTACGTCGATTTATATTTCCTTTTGGTATAGACAGTCAGATTTTATTTCTCATTTCTATTAAGGCGAAACAAACATAAGGCGAGGACCGCAGTCACGCTGTTGACCGATATGTCTGACTCACTGATAATGCTACTGCCCATGAAAAAATTCAATGAGTATTTAATAGTACAGAATATGTCAAATAACGTGGATGCACCTCGTACAGAATTATATTTACAAGACTTTTGTAATTTTCTAATAATAAAGGAAGAGATTGGGAAACATCATGCACCAAATTTTGAGAAAGGAATTTTGGAAATTATTATTTTAATATTGGTTCAAAAATTATGAAAATTTAAATGTAATGATACTCAATTCGAAGATATTGAGGACTCAAATTTTGCATAGAAAGCACATGAAATTGATAGGTATTTTAACGTTTCGAAAGAAAAGGTTTCAAAGTTAAAAACATCCAAAACTGATTGACGAAGAAAGCGAAGAATCCTGCTTCTTATGATGAATATTTACAAAATATAGTTCTTACTCCTTTATATTATCGAGCACTGTTTGCGAAGGAAATAAAATAATAAATTTCCTGACGAAGAGTCATAGCGGTTACATAAATCATTTTTCCCTGCATGTGACTTAAAGATTTAGTGGTTTTATACCTATTATTTTGAGTAATCGGTTGTTCTTTTCGAAAGAAATGCGAGAATAAGATAACAGAAGAAATATGGATTTCACAAAACGCTGTTTTTTTCGATTATCAATATTATTCTGATTTCTCGTATGATTTGAGAAGAAGATGAGTAAACTTACTAATGATAATTCATATCAACAAAATTATATCTGCAATTGGTACGCTAAAAGTGGTGAAGTTACTGGTGTCAATTTTATCACCGGTCGAATGCTGAAGAGTTGTGGTGGATGCTTGTTTGAATGGGTGAGTAGAATAAAAAATATTCGTGCTGTGAACGGTGAAGTTCCAAATGACTGGAGAAAGGCGATTATCGTCGCATTCTACAACGGAAAGAGTGATAAAGGTGACTCGACTGAATATAGAGCAATCAGCCTTCTCCATGCCATTTTATTGGAAGGGAAACGCCACAAGATTAGGCTTCTTTGATTATGAAAGTTTTGTTTTATTCCACAGAAAATGATTTGGAACAGTAAATTTATTCACAGCAAATCTTTACTATTGAGATAAATATAACTCCAAGAAAACAGGGAATAAGATGCTCAATTGACACACCCTACCACTACCTTAGTAGTAAGTAAGGGGGACCTACAGCTTAAGGTGGGTTCCGAACCACCAAGAATTGCAGTCCCAAGTATTCAGAATAACTTTTTTCTCAAGAGACACTGGCACCACGACTTTCCGGAGATGAACACTCCCTTGCTGCAAGTGTTCACCGGGTGGGCCGCCGAAGCTCTTCCAGAGTGCAAGGCGGGGATCGAACCCACAACCAGCCGGCGTGGGTCCAAAGCGCATGCCTTAGCCACCACGACCAACTGGCCACTCCAATAATGATACTATTCGTCGTGAAATAATATTAAAATTTTCATTTCATTTCATTTAACACGTATTTCCCATGAGAAAGAAAAACGTTTTTGTAAATTTTATTCAGAAATCTCAATATGAGATGAATCGAGTTCGAAAATTACCATTTTCTTCACAATTGGTCACAGAATGCGAATAAAGTATTACTTTTCTAATATCACCCCTCATAAGTCTGTTTTATAGGGTCCCAAAAAACCCCATAAGTAAAAGAATGGGTTTTTCGAGTTTTTGGCGCTAATTATGATTTTTTTGCGGTTTTTTAACGCACCTTGTTCCAGACACATGGAATACTACTTTATTCTGATAATAAGGTGTTTATTAAAATTGTTTGAACAATTCATTATTGTTTTTATCAACTTTCTGTTATAAAAGGGTTAGAAAGTCAAGATTCTTTCGGAATTTTTCAACTTATTTTCAACGTTTTAGTAAGAGCGAGGTAAAAATCAATCAAAGTTACTAAAAATAAGTGTTTAAACAATTTGCTATTATTCATAACAATGTTCTCTTAGAATAATTCTACAAAGTTGCGGCTTTTTCTGAAGTTTACAACTTTTTGTCCACTTTTTATTTGAAGTGGGTAAATATTTAAATTAATTGAGTAAAAACCATGGTTTGAACAAATTGTGAATGTTTATAGCTATCTTCTTCTAGTTTAATACTACATAGTTACGGGTTTTTCCTTAAGTTTTAAACTTTTTATCCTTTTTATTCAGAGAAAAGTAATAATTAACTCATGTTAATAAACAAGTCATTTAAACAATTTTTTATCATTGCGGAATATATTTTCTTTGCTGATGACAGAAACTTGCGTTTTTTCCTGAAATTTAAACCTTTTTGCCCACATTTCACTTGGAGTGAGTTAATATTCAATTTAATTTTTAAGAAAATTGTTCAAACAAATTATTATTGCCTAATTATTATTACCTATCTTCACTTAGACTAGTACTACAAAGTTGCGGTTGTTTCTAAACTATTAAGCTTTTTATCAACTTCTCACTTAGTAAGGCAATAATAAAAGCGAGTTAACAAGAATGCTTATTTAAAGAATCTATTATTGTTCATGACCATTTTATCTTAGATAAGTGCTAGAAAGTTGTGTTTTTTTCCTGAAATATTTAACTTTGCTCTACCTTTTAAGCTGTGAACAAATAATAAATAAACATTAGAGAGAATCATATTGTACGTAGTATTGTACTCTTTTATGTAAATCATTCTTGTTCTTTTCCATTGCCAAGAAAATTAAATAAAACAAAAGAGATAAAAAGAAACAATGAAATAATTAAAAGTAGGTGGGAGGGGGGGGGGGGATTGTATTAAAATATT